>WHVE01000882.1:0-48983 GCA_015178995.1 Trichophaea hybrida | reverse complement strand
GATTTCCGTGGCGTTGGCACACAGTCCTTCGCTGCTGTCATACGGGCAGTCCTTGCACACCCTTTGAATCAAATTCCACAACTCTTCTGAGCTAACTTCATCTGCTTCTAGACTGACTACTTCCGCAAACGCTACCACCAATCCCTTCTGTATTCTTTGATCAAGATTTTCCGTCTTGAGCACGATTTGTTGGGTTTTTTCTGCCCCCCCCTTCAAAGGAATGTCTCCTGGCATTCTGGTGAGTGCATCGGGCTTCTGACCCTGTTTTCCTGGACGGAAAATAATCTTGAACTTGAATCTTGATAGGAATTCCGACCATCTTGTTTGCCTTCTATTGAGCAGCTTTGATGTCATGAAGTTTTCGAGATTCTTTTGGTCTGTCAGTATTTTAATAGGATGTACTGACCCTTCGCATTCCGGTCTCCATTCTTCCAGACTTTTAACGATGGCTCCCAGCTTTTGATCATAGATTTCGTAATTTTCTTCCGCTGGTGTATGTTTCTTTGAAAAGAATGCCACTGGATGGAGGATTCCCTGATCGTCGTACTATGATAATACTCCCGCGGATACATAACTCGATGCGTCAGTTTCCAGGACAATTTCCTTTTCGTAGTAGAAGTGTGCTAGGACTGGTGCTGTTGTAAATGCTTCCTTCGATTCAGCAAATGCTCTCTTTTGATCAGGGACCCAGTGAAAAGGTACCAGTTTCTTCGTAAGTTTGGTTAATGGTTGGACCACCCTGCAATAATTCCTTATAAACCTTCGGTAGAATTTGCGAATCCTAAAAACACTTGAACTTCCTTGAGCTTGCCAGGTGCTTCCCACTCCTTCACCGCTGTTACATTTTCCGGGTCCATTCTAATCCCATTTACCCCAACTATCAATCCCAGATACTTCACTTCCTGTTGATGAAATTCGCATTTTTGCGCTTTCAGATACAGACTGGCTTCCTTAAGCGTCGTCATTATTGCTCTGAGGTGTTCCTTATGTTCCTTTGAATTGTCACTGTAGATAAGGATGTCGTCCAGGAATGCTGTGCAAAAGATATCCAGAAATGGGCGAAGATTATCGTTGATGAATTCCTGAAAACCAGCTGGTGCATTGGTGATTCCGAAGGGCATAACGAGGGATTCAAACAGGCCATAACGGGTTCTAAATGCTGTTTTCCATTCGTCTCCTTCTGCTATTCGAATCATATTGTAGGCATCTCGGACATCCAATTTGGTGTACCATTTGGCTTTTGATAATCTCAGCAGGGTTTCCTGGATTAATGGTAATGGATATAGATTTTTCATCGTTCCTTCGTTGAGTCCTCGATACTCCACGCATAGTCGTAAGCCTCCATTTGGTTTAGGTGCGAATAACACCGGTGCTCCGCAGGGTGATGATGACGATCTGATGAATCCCTTTGACACATTCTTTTCAATCCACTCTTTTAGGACCTGAAGTCCTTCTCTTGACAAGCTGTATATTGGTCCGAAAGATGGGGTGAATCCATCTTGGAGTGTAATCTTATGATCGCATGGTCTGTGTGGTGGTAGTCTTTCAGCGATTACTTTGTCAAAGAGGGGGAGAAACGCATGATATTCCTTGGGAATTAATTGTTCCAGCGGTTTTTCTTGAAGGTCCTTTACTTCTAGAGCGTTGTTGATTTCATATAGGGTTACCACGTACACCTTGAGTTTCTCCTTCTTATTCCGTCTCATAAATGGAGCTGCTGCCATGGAGCATATGTCCAGTTTTGGTCCATCGGATTCCGTTGTTTCCATATGATTTCCCCATGCCCATACGCTCGACTGATGTTGACAGTGCTTCTGGCAGTAATCGCTTTCAAATCCTATTCTTTTCTTTTGGAATTTGACTGTAACATCGTCAAGTTGTAGCCATGGTGATCCAAGTACAATTGGATAGTCTCCAAGTTTCGTAACGAATGCTGGTAATTGCTCCTGATGTCCGCGTATGCCTAAGCTCAGTTTTGCCATAGTGGTAATGGTTCCTGATTCGATGGGCCTTCCATCTATAACTTCTAATTCTCTTGATTCTTTTAGTTCTTGTTCTTGTAATTGATGATGGCGGACGAAATCTTTGTCAATAAATGCTATTCCAGTAGCTCCGCAGTCTATCAAAGCGTGGGTATCAATGATTTTGTCTTCTATTTTCAGTGAGCATTTCACAACGAGATGTTTGCTTTCCATCGAAGACTCTTTTATTTCTGCGCTTGATATAGAAAACTGCGAAATACCAAAACTAGCATTAACTGACAAAGGAGATTCGTTTCCAGCGCAATTGCCATCCTTATTGCACTGGACTAAACTTTTCCCGATTCCACTTCCTTTCCTTTTCCTGTTGTTGAATCTGCATCCCCTTCATTCGCTGCCTTCTAAACGGTGTCACTTCCATTTGTCCTGATGCTTCCTTCAGCTTCCTTGGGCACGATGTCGCGAAATGTCTGCTATCCCCATAGTACATACATAATCCTCCTTCCCTTCGTCTCTTTCTTTCCTCAGGTGTGATCTTCTTTCCTTTCACTGCCGAAAGGTCCATTGGAGCGGGACCGTGATAACCTGAGACTGATCCTGCTGGTGCAGCGTCTGGGGCAGATGTTGTGTTGGTCGTTGAATCGGACCTTTTGTAACCCTCCCATTTCCCAGATATCTTTTCCGCAGCTCTCCTTCTCAGTTGCGAGTCTCTTTTTGACACCATTTTGATGAATTCAATCATGCTGTCTGGCTCCTCGATATGTTGTATGGAGTCTTTGAGGTCGTTGGATAATCCCTTTCGTAATGCGTCCAGTTGTGCATCTTCGTTCCACTTGGTGTCTACTACGTATCTTTGGAATTCCGCGTAGTATTGGGAGAATATCGCGGTCTTGTTGTCTGAGTTTCTCAGTTCCCTTTTTGCCGTTGCTGCTCTGTCCTGATCTCCGAATGCTACATCAAGCAGGTCAACTAGGTCTTTCAAGGTGTTGAGCTTGACTTCCCCTGATATTTCGTCACAGTGTGGCATTAACTGTGCCAGAGCCACTCCTTTTAGACATCCAACAGCATACCTCAGTTTCTTCTGTTGGTTGTTGAATGCCTTCGGTTTTCCGGCTATCTTTAACCCCAACTGCACCTTCCACCCTCGACGTTCCTTCCTATCTTCTCCTGAGAAGCTGGTAATATCATTTACCTTTTCTTCACGCTCCTCCCTGTCCGTCCTTTCTCCTGTTTCTCCCCTGCTTCTTTCTGTCAACTTCAGAATCCTGGTTACCTGCTGTCGATTTTCTTCCGCCAGGTCCCTGAATATCACCATTTGGGCCTGAGCATCTTCCAGATCTTTCTTCAGTTCCGCCAGGTCTGGATTTGATTCCTCCAATGCTTGTTTTAGAATCCGGAATTCTTCTTCCAGATCCCCATGACTGCATGCCTGCGGTGTCGTTTCGGCGGTTGCTGCTTGTTGAGTAAGCAGTAACTCCTGCTTCAAGTTATCCCTTTCTTGGACGACTTTTTCTCCTTCTGCCAACAGCTACGATATTCGTGCTTCCGCATTCTTCACAGATTGCTGTTCCTTGAGCAATTCGTTCAATCTGCTGGTTGTCCGTAGTTGGCTTAGTACTGTTAGCCCTCTGTTGATGTCCGTGATGTGACTCCTGAGCTGTGTTTCGTTCGTGATTCCCGTATTTTTTGCTGCTACGTTTTCCAGTTCTATTTGTAAAGCTCCAGTCAACGTGACGTCGCGAGTTGGTCTTGAGGATTCTCCGGACATCTTTCTGATGATGTAGAGAGGCGGCTGTGAGGAGGCGAGGTTCTGACAAACAGTCTCTGACTGTGTCTATGTTGTCTTGGATTTGTTGAACTGCTGCTTTGATTTCTGCTTCTAGAAATGGGTTGACCATCTACCAGAAGAACACCTCGTGTTTGCTGGGTGTTGTTACGATGATCAGAGGAGTTGGTAAAGGGGCCGGGTGTAATTCGCAGTCAACTTCCTTTCCCTTGTTCGCTTTTCGTTCGTGGTAATCCGCCCACGAGATTTGGCTTTCTATGTCCTTCTGTGTTGCTTTGACCGTGGATTCAGATTTTGTTGATTTAGCTTCTGCTGCTCTGCCGATTGTTGTATGCGTCCCTCCGCAGTTATATTTGCAGTAGCACATTTCCTTGTTCTGGCAGTCGATGTGCAGACCGTTATACTTGGTCCAAAAGTTTTTAAATATTGTGTCGTCGATTTGGAGGCCTCCTCCGTTGCTTGCTGTTTCTCTCCAGTAGCTATTCCAAGGAGATACCGCTTGTGGTTCGTCCCAGAAGTATGCTTCCAAAGGTTCCTCAGGTTCGTTGAGGATAGCGTCGATGCTATCAAAGGCGTTCAGGGGTTCTTGTTCGAAGAGGTTGATGGTTCGACCAGCTAGGTGGAAGAAATTGATTCGGGATTGTTGAGGTTTATTGCTGTCGTACGCTGGCATTTAAAACAGCGTGGATCCTTCTCGTCGATGTTTCCACAGGCACACAACGCAGAAGTGTCTCCAAAAGCTGTGAAGTGTGAGCTTGTTTTCGAAGATTCCAACTGACTTAAACACGGAACAAAGGGAGTTGCAAGGTCTGTGGCAAAAGTACCACCCGCTTTGATGAAAGTAGCGGCACATATACTGAATTATAACCAGTAGAATCGATTGTAGACTCGTTCTTCTGTCAAGGTTTCAAGGCTCGGAGTTCTAGGGATTATAAAAAACCAAACGGGAGGATACAGTGATCGGGGTTACTGCGTAACCAACTCGAGACTCGAAATCCGGAATCACAGATGTGAACAGAGGTTGGTGCCGAAGCTATTGATTGTTTTGTAGACTAGAGAACGAGTGAAGAACAACCCTATCCTCCGCAAATCCAGCATCCATATGGACAGTTAACGCGACCGTCGTCACCTTTGCCCACTCGTTCCAAAATACATCCTAACTCCACCCAACTATGTACGCAACCCATTCAGTCCGCGGCCTACGCCATAACCATCACGCCATATTTTCAACGCAACCAACAAAACCTGATTCTAACCAACAAAACCTGATTCCAACGAACGAAACCTGATTCTAACCAACAAAACCTGATTCCCTTCGTATTCCTGTATACCAATCATCGATCCATATTCCTCCCTCGATCCTCACTCGACACAACCGTGACACACAGTACATACATAGTCCTCCTTCCCTTTGTCTTTTCCTTTCCTCAGGTGTGATCTTTCTTCGCTTAACTGCTGAAAGATCCATCGGAGCGGGACCGTGGTAACCTGAAACTGATCCTGCTGGTGCAGCGTCTGGGGCGGTTGTGGTGTTGGTCGTTGAATCGGACCTCTTGTAACCCTCCCATTTCTCAGATTTCTTTTCCGCCGCTCTTCTTCTCAGTTGCGAGTCTCTTTGTGACACCCTCTTGTCGAATTTGATCATGCTTTCTGGCTCTTCGATATGTTGTATGGAGTCCTTGAGCTTGTTGGATAATCCTTTTCATAATGCGTCCAGTTGTGCATCTTCGTTCCACTTGGTGTCTACTACGTATCTTTGAAATTCCGTGTAGTATTGGGAGAATTCGCGGTCTCGTTGTCTGAGTTTCTCGAGTTCCCTTTTTTCCATTGCTGCTGTATCCTGATCTCCGAATGCTACATCAAGCAGGTCAACTAGGTCTTTCAAGGTGTTGAGCTTGACTTCCCCTGATATTTCGTCACAGTGTGGCATTAACTGTACCAGAGCCACTCCTTTTAGACATCCAACAGCGTACCTCAGTTTCTTCTGTTCGTTGTTGAATGCCTTCGGTTTTCCGGCTATCTTTAACGCCAACTGCACCTTCCACCCTCGAAATTCCTTTCTATCTTCTCCTGAGAAGCTGGTAATGTCATTTACCTTTGCCTCACGCTCCTCCCTGTCCGTCCTTTCTCCTGTTTCTCTCCCTCTTCCTTCCGTCAACTTCAGGATCCTGGTTACCTGCTGCCGATTTTCTGCCGCCAGGTCCCTGAATATCTCCATTTGAGCCTGAGCGTCTTCCAGATCTTTCCTCAGTTCCGCCAGGTCTGAATTTGATTCCTCCAATGTTTGTTTTAGAATCCAGACTTCTTCTTCCAGATCCCCATGACTGCATGCCTGCGGTGTCGTTTCGGCGGCTGCTGTTTGTTGGGTAAGCAGTAATTCCTGCCTCAAGTTATCCCTCTCTTGGACGACTTTGTCTCCTTCTGCCAACAACTCCGATATTCGTGCTTCCGCATTCTTTACAGATTGCTGTTCCTTGAGCAATTCCTTCAATCTGCTGGTTGTCGGTAGTTGGCTCAGTGCTGTTAGTCCTTTGTGATGACCGTGATGTGACTCCTGAGCTGTGTTTCGTTCATGATTTCCGTATTTTTTGCTCCCACGTTTTCCAGTTCTCATTGTAAAGCTCCAGTCAACGTGACGTCGCGAGTTGGTCTTGAGGATTCTCCGGACATCTTTCTGATGATGTAGAGAGGCGGCTGTGAGGAGGCGAGGTTCTGACAAACAGTCTCTGACTTTGTCTATGTTGTCTTGGATTTGTTGAACTGCCGCTTCGATTTCTGCTTCTAGAAACGGGTTGACCATCTACCAGAAGAACACTTAGTGTTTGCTGGGTGTTGTTACGATGATCAGTGGGGTTGGTAAAGGGGCCTGGTGTAATTCGTGGTCAACTCCCTTTCCCTTGTTTGCTTTTCGTTCGTTGTAATCCGCCCACAAGATTTGGCTTTGTATGTTCTTCTGTGTTGCTTTGATCGTGGATTCAGATATTGTTGATTGAGCTTCTGCTGCTCTGCCGATTGTTGTATGCGTCCCTCCGCAGTTATGTTCGCAGTAGCACGGTTCCTTGTTCTGGCAATCGATGTGAAGACCGTAATACTTGGTCCAGAAGTTTTTAAATACTGGGTTGTCGATTTGGAGGCCTCCTCCGTTGCTTGCTGCTTCTGTCCAGTAGCTATTCCAAGGAGATACCGCTTGTGGTTCGTCCCAGAAGTATGCTTCCAAATGTTCCTCAGGTTCGTTGAGGATAGCATCGTTGCTATCAAAGCCGTTTAGGGGTTCTTGTTCGAAGAGGTTGATGGTTCGACCCGCTAGATCGAGGAAATTGATTCGGGATTGTTGAGGTTTGTGGCTGTCGTACGCTGGTATTTAAAACAGCGTGGATCTTTCTTGTCGATGTTTCCACAGGCACACAACGCAGGAGTGTCTCCAAAATCTGTGTACTGTGAGCTTTTTTTCGAAGTTTCCAACTGACTTAAACACAGAACAAAGGGGGTTGCAAGTTCTGTGGCAAAAGTAACAACCGCTTTGATGAAAGTAGCGGCACATATACTGAATTATAACCGGTAGAATCGATTGTAGACTCGTTCTTCTGTCAAGGTTTCAAGGCTCGGAGTTCTAGGGGTTATGAAAACCAAACGGGAGGATACAGTGATCGCGGTTACTGCGTAACAAACTAGAGACTCGAAATCCGGAATCACAGAAATGAACAGAGGTTGATGCCGAAGCTATTGATTGTTTTGTAGACTAGAGAACCAGCCAAGAACAAACCTATCCTCCGCGAATCCAGCATCCTTATATACAGTTAACGCGACCGTCGTCACCTTTGCTCACTCGTTCCAAAATACATCCTAACTCCACCCAACTATATACGCAACCCTTTCAGTCCGCGGCCTACGCCATAACCATCACGCCATATTTACAACGCAACCAACAAAACCTGATTCCAATCAACAAAACCTCATTCTTTCCAACAAAACCTGATTCTTCCCAACAAAACCTGATTCTTTCCAACAAAACCTGATTCCAACCAACAATACCTGATTTCCTTCGTATTCCTGTATCTCAAACATCGATCCATATACCTCCCCCGATCCTCACTCGACACAACCGTGACAAGCACTGTCAACATCATTTGAGCGTATGGGTATGAGGAAATCATATGGAAACAACGGAATCTGATGGACCAAAACTGGACATATGCGCCATAGCAGCAGCTCCATTTATGAGACGCAATAAGAAGGAGAAACTTAAGGTGTACGCGGTAACCTTATATAAAATCAACAAGGCCCTAGAAGTGAAGGACCTTCAAGAAAAACCACTGAAACAATTAATTCCCAAAGAATATCATGAGTTTCTCCCCCTCTTTGACAAAGTAATCGCTGAAGGACTACCACCACACAGACCATACGATCATAAGATTACGCTCCAAGACGGATTCACCCCACCTTTCGGACCAATATACAGCTTGGCAAGAGAAGAACTTCAGGTCCTAAATGAGTGGATTGAAAAGAATTTGTCAAAGGGATTCATCAGATCGTCATCATCACCATGCGGAGCACCGGTGTTGTTCGCACCTAATCCGAATGGAAGCTTACGACTATGCGTGGACTACCGAAGACTCAACGAAGGAACGATAAAAAATCGATATCCACTACCATTAATCCAGGACACCCTGCTGAGATTATCAAAAGCCAAATGGTACACCAAGTTGGATGTCCGAGATGCCTGCAACATGATTCGAATAGCAGAAGGAGACGAATGGAAAACGGCATTTAGAACCCGTTATGGCCTGTTTGAATCCCTCGTTATGCCCTTCGGACTCACCAATACACCAGCTAGCTTTCAGGAATTCATCAACGATACTCTTCGCCCATTTCTGGACATCTTTTGCACGGCATTCCTGGACGACATCCTTATCTACAGTGACAATTTAAAGGAACATAAGGAACATATCAGAGCTATAATGACGACGCTTAAAGAAGCCGGTCTGTATCTTAAAGCGGAAAAATGCGAATTCCATCAACAGGAAGTGAAGTATCTGGGATTGATAGTTGGGGTAAATGGAATTAGAATGGACCCAGAAAAGGTAACAGCGGTTAAGGAGTGGGAAGCACCCGGCAAGCTCAAGGAAGTTCAAGCATTTTTAGGATTCGCAAACTTCTACCGAAGGTTTATAAGAATCTATAGCCGAGTGGTCCAACCATTAACCAAACTTACGAAAAAGCTGGTACCCTTTCACTGGGGCCCTGATCAAAAGAGAGCATTCGCCGAATTGAAGGATGCATTTACAACAGCACCAGTCCTAGCACACTTCAACTACGAAAAGGAAATCGTCCTGGAAACCGACGCCTCGAGTTATGTATCCGCGGGAGTATTATCACAGTACGACGATCAGGGAATCCTCCATCCAGTGGCATTCTGTTCAAAGAAACATACACCAGCGGAAGAAAATTACGAAATGTATGATCAAGAGCTATGAGCCATCATTAAAAGCCTGGAACAATGGACACCGGAATGCGAAGGGTCAGTACATCCTATTGAAATACTGACAGACCACAAGAATCTCGAATACTTCATGACATCAAAGCTTTTCAACACAAGGCAAACAAGATGGTCGGAATTCCTATCAAGATTCAGGTTCAAAATTATATACCGTCCAGGAAAACAGGGTCAGAAGCCCGATGCACTCACCAGAATGCCAGGAGACATTCCTCCGAAGGGGGGGGCAGAAAAAACCCAACGAATCGTGCTGAAAACGGAAAATCTTGACCAAAGAATACAGAAAGAATTGGTGGTAGCGTTTGCGGAAGTAGTCAGTCGAGAAGCAGATGAATTTAGCTCAGAAGAATTGTGGAATTGGATTCAAAGGGTGTGCAAGGACTGCCCGTATGACAGCAGCGAAGGACTGTGTACCAACGCCACCGAAATCGTCAGTGAAGAAAATTCAAAGCAACTTCAAATGATAAAGAATCACCACGATACACCAGCAGCAGGACATCCAGGACGAGCAAAAACTTTCGAACTCCTCAAAAGAAATCATCAATGGCCAGGTATGAGGAAGGACGTGGATAGGTACCTACGAAACTGCCACATATGTCAACGCAGCAAAGCAACTCACCAGAAAACCCACGGATGGCTGAGACCACTGGAAGTACCACAACAACCATGGAAGAATTTAAGTATGGACTTCATGGTGGAATTGCCAGAAAGCAAAGGGTATAATGCCATATGGGTAGTGGTGGATAGACTGTCAAAAATGAAGCATTTAGTACCATGTCGAGACGATACAGATGGAAGGAAACTGGGCGAAATGTTTATATGAGAAGTGTTCAAGTTACATGGGTTACCAGACACCATAGTATCGGACAGAGGACCTCAATTCGCTTTGGAGTTCTGGAGACATATCTGCGAAAGATTAGGAATCGAACGAAAGCCGTCAACCGCATTTCACCCACAAACCCATGGTCAAACAGAATGAATGAACGCCATTATGGAACAGTACCTCAGAGCCTTCGTCAATTACCAACAGAACGACTGGACACAGTGGCTACCAATGGCAGAATTCGCATCGAACAATCACGCCTCGGAAACAACAGGATGCTCACCATTCATTGGCAATTACGGATTTCACCCAAGAATGACCTTTAGCCAACATCTGATTCAGAATGGAAATGATATCAGGGAAGTAAACGCAAACACCCTCTCCCAGAAAATGAACGATATCTTCCAACAGATGAAGGCTGAAATGACTCGAGCACAAGATATCCAAGCGGAACAAGCAGACAAGCATCGACGAGAGGGAGTGCAGATGAAGGTTGGGGACCGAGTCTGGATGGATGCCAGGAACATTATAACACAACGACCCAGCAAGAAACTTGACTGGAAACGCCTGGGACCTTACAAAATTATGGAGGCCATCAGTTCATGGGCCTATCGGTTACAGTTACCCAAGGATCTCCACATTCATCCAGTACAACCAATCTCCCGCTTGACCAAAGTATCGGAAGATCCCTTGCCAGGGCAAATCGAATCCACACCACCTGCAGTTATTGTGGACGGAGAAGAAGAATACGAAGTGGAACGCATCGACGACTTGAGGATGTTTTGACGACGACTGCAGTACCTAGTCAAGTGGAAGGGCTAAGATGAACAAAGCTGGAAACCAGCAATCAATGTGGACGGACTTCAGGCAATCGATACATTCCACAAAGAACAACCTGGCAAACCTGAATCAATAGCCTCATAGGAACTCGGCCTGTGGAAGGGGGAGCTACTGTCAAGGTTGTGTCGAGTGAGGATCGAGGGAGGAATATGGATCGATGATTGGTATACAGGAATACCAAGGGAATCAGGTTTCGTTGGTTAGAATCAGGTTTCGTTCATTGGAATCAGGTTTCGTTGGTTAGAATCAGGTTTTGTTGGTTGCGTTGAAAATATGGCGTGATGGTTATAGCCTAGGCCGCGGACTGAAAGGGTTGCGTAAATAGTTGGGTGGAGTTAGGATGTATTTTGGAACGAGTGAGCAAAGGTGACGACTGTCGCGTTAACTGTATATTAGGATGCTGGATTCGCGGAGGATAGGTTTGTTCTTCACTCGTTCTCTAGTCTACAAAACAATCAATAGCTTCGGCACCAACCTCTGTTCACTTCTGTGATTCCGGATTTCGAGTCTCTAGTTTGTTACGCAGTACCCGCGATCACTGTATCCTTCCGTTTGGTTTTTATAACCCCTAGAACTCCGAGCCTTGAAACCTTGACAATTACGACTAATTGCCAACAATAATGGAAAGACACCAATGGTATAACAGTGGCATAAGCATGACAGTTGTATACAAGGTGTACAAAGTTTAGTCAGGTTCAGATGACCATGGAATGAGTAACTCAAGCAGACCATTGTCATATTTGCTGTATATTCAGAGGAGGATGCAGTAGACAATTGTTCTGTTCTTCTCTCATTCTCTAGCTTATGAAACAATCAATAGCTTCAGCACCAACCTCTGTTGACTTCTATGATTTCCGATTTTGAATCTTTTGTCTAGTTTGCAATATTTCCAATTTCAAATCTTAATTTTGTTTTTATAATTCCTAGAACTGCAAGTCTTGAAATTTTAATAATTAACATTAGAAGAATTAACCATTAAAAGAATCGATGCAAACAAGTACAATATTTATTATTTTGACAACCATATTTTGATATCAGCAGAGTTGCCACCAAAGTTTCTCTCAAGATTCCCTATTTGTATAGTACAGTCATGGGCCAAAAGTGTTGGTGAAGCCAATATCAGGTGCTATTTTTCATGCACTACAAGTTCTACAGCTATTGACAAGCCACAAAAAATGGCATGCTTTTTCTATTATTGTCAAAGAGTATTTTCCCAGGGTGACAAGCCATACCAGTGTATTGAGAATTCCCAAAGACTCAGATATCATGTACCATGGCTGTATATTCAATTATCAAATAACATTCTCAGTCAAAAAACCGGCATTACTATTGCTTTCTGAATAGTATCTAATGTGATCCTGAAATTTTTAGAATTTTTGCATAAGAACTGGTAGAGTTCTGATGTATTTTGTGTTGACAATACAGAACAACTTACAAAAAGGGTTAGTTTGCATACAAATTAGGTGAAAATACACAATCTAAAAGTCTACAAACTTCCAGTACCTCTTGTGAAACTATTGCACAATCAATTGTTCCAAGAATTGATATATAGTAAGTTCAGTATACAAAGAAACCCAGATAAATTTCTCATGACCTTTAAAGAAATGGTTGTGGTTGAAAAGATGCTGTAAAACTAGTGTTTTCACTTGATTTTGGTGGGGAATGCCAAGATCACCAAGACTTTTGGCCCATGACTGTATTCTCCGCGCTGGACAATCTCATGCAACTTGTTAAACCCGAAATTTGCCGGTGGGATAATTTTAGAACTGTCGCAAATATCACCTCGCAGTGGCTCCCAGTCTTCCTTTTTTAAATCACCAGATCTCTCGATTCGCGCTTGCAACATATAAATTCGCTCAATGTTGGATAAACACCGGTGTCGAATCCTTGCAATGCTTTGGTGGTAGTTGACCGCAGCTCCTTTAACACATCGATAGCAGAGGATTTGTATTGCTCCTTCGTCCGTACATTGAGGATTGAGGGTGATAATGACTGATCTGAGAAACTCCAGTAATACTGCAGTAGCTTTTATGGCGGCATTGTCGTTGGAACCGAATGTCTTGCATATTTCGAAAAGCCAGAGGTATATATCACCAGCTTCTTTCCAGTGACCTGCTAATTCGTGCTTCGCATTTTGTCGCGCCAATTCAATCACTGAGACAGCTACTGGAAGCTTCCGTTCTATGCTGAGGGGAGGAATGATACTTATGTAAACATCTTCCAGAGATCCCAGTCCGGCTCTGTGCACAAGATGTGCAATCCTCGATAGCGTGGTGTTCTGGAGAGTGAAAGATTGCCACGAAGTAGAATCATCGGAAGATTCAGTGTTATGAGTGGTTGTCCGACCTTGAATAGGGCCGGGGAGTGCCTTTGCCACTATCAACATGAAGCTCGAAAACATCTCCTGAGCAAACAGCAAATCCAATGGGACTTCTGATACCGTTGCCAACAAATACTGATCTCTAGGCTCCTTTTTTACCGAAACATCACTGGTACTGGTGGCAGATTGATCGCGCAGCTCACTTTCGTCCGGAGTTGTAACGATGATGGTGTCAGACTTGCCGTTGGGCTGCTTTTTGGTGGGGATTATGTTGGTTGGTTTGGATTGCGCTAATACAACGGTCACGTCATTCCCATCAGTGGCGTTTTGCACGCCTTGGTCGGGGGTCGGGTGATTTGAGTCCTCAGGACCAGAATGCAAGAACCCCACTACTCTGTGGCTAAGGATTTCCACAGAATCGGCACCCATGATGTTATCCTGGGTAATCTCTTGCGTAATATATATGTTGAGTGACTTCTTCGTTGTAAATTTTACGGGCTTACGACTATAGGTCTTCATGTCTGGTTAATCGTGGTTCGTCGTTTCGCGGACTTCAAATACCCGTATGATTTCTCCTCCAATCCACCATCGTAAGGCTCTGCGCAAAGAGACCGTATTATGACTAAACAGTCGCATGTTCTGCCTTTTCGCAGTTATATTATTTTGCAACCAGTTACTGTCGCCAACACTGTCGTCTTGGTTATGCCTCCTTCTGGATGATTTTTCTTCCTTGACGGTTTGGTTTCTTTGTCGAGAACAGAAAACAGCCAGAGAGATAATGCAGCTTTGATCTCGCCAACGTTTACTCTCCATTTATCGTCGCTATGCTTCAATGAAAACCTGATCTTCTTGTTTTCGGACACTTCCATTGACCATGAAAATACTTTCCCCTGGTAAGAGGGGTCAGGGGCCGGGAAAACGGCGTTCATCACTATTTCTATCCCTGCTACAAGGGAAGATGCTCTTTCCTCGCCGGGACCTGGACCTGCCCAAGGTATAATCGTTCTCGCAATACAGGATCTCTATCTGCGTTGTAGGCGGTTTCATCTTGTCCCTTACGTTGTAACGGCCCGTATTTAGAGGCGTCTCCGCATTTCACTACGCCTCTTTGCCAGAGTTGCCTATGCGAAGAATCGCTGTTCCTTTCGCTCTGTGGGCGCTTGGTTCCTGGCTGCACCTTCGGTGTCTTTCCCATTCGCGTCACATCCCAAGTCTTTCGCATCATATCCCGAAATCTATGCCATCGGGTTTGTGCAGGGGATTTCACCTCTCTTGAACCTTCCCAAAGACCTTCACCCTCGGAAACAATTGTGGTTGCCAGCCAGTCAATCTCATGCCCAGATGGTAAACAGATTGCTTTGGGACGTTTTGCGAGCCCATGCTCTCAAATTTGTCATCAGCAACATCGCTCGCAACTGCGCAATAGTAGCAGGCCAGTGCATTCTACGTAGGCCAACAAATTGCGTAACGAATCCGAAAAGACCTAATATTGTTCCAACGATTGTAAGAAACTTATAGCGCTCCGGAGCATCACCCTCGAAATTACTATCATCATCCTCGAGTTGGGTGTCGATCCGTCTAGATGTCGTAATCATGTGGCGTGGCTTCTCCGCAAGGATTGCAAAAGGAATCAAAGGATTTTTCATTGACTGGTTCAAACTAAGACTTTTGCAACCACAGGATTCTGACGCCTGCCTTGGACTTCAAAGTTGTCTTATATATCTGCTCTTCGGTGATTGCTTCCACAACATGCGAACATATTAACATACTTAACATCAGTACGAGAGTCCCCACCATGGTGGTAGGAAATGCGTAAGATTTTACCGGGCGCCCTCCCTTCATAAAGTGTAGTCTAGGATGATAGGTAGCAAATCCGGAATAGATAAGCACCCCAAATTGAAGCACCACTCCAATAGTGGCAACCCAATACAACTCCCTCCTGTCCGTCCGATTATGAACATTCAAGGCTATATTCGGAGGGAGGACGCAATCATGGACAAAATTTGTCTCGTATTCCTGTCCTGGACTATCCGCGGGATGGCTTTTTGGGTCCCTCGGCTTTGGTTTTTCGACCTTATTTTCGGGGCTAGGGTTTTTTGGTGGCGCTGGGTTGGGAGCATAAGTAACCTCCTTGATGGGACGGTAGAGCAACTTACCATCTGCCTTGAGATACCCCTTCTTCACTGCTTGTTCCAAGGTACAAGTACTATCCCCATCCACAAAAATCAACTCCTGGATCGGCAATGATCCCACGATTCTCACAACCTGACCGCCATCCCATAATTCGCAAACTTCGGACGATATGGACGACATCAATTCGGCCTTGGCAGTTGCGCGGCTCTCCCTGGCCCTTCCGATGATAGTTTAAGTCATGTAGGTCCACCGACACGGATTGCTCTAACAATGGCGGTGATGATACCCAACGGGGCCATGGCAAAAATGATGTTATCAGACCACCCGAGAGACTCCGACATGAACTGCTATGAAACCTATATTTACATAATGTGAGCTGCCGAGTTTGAGAGGGGAGAAGCAACAATAAATAGGATCATGTATAGAGAGCACCAACCTGCTCTCCGAAAAGTGTCAAATGCGGAGCTAGATCGGAGAACAAATTGTTAGAGAATTCATCACCGTTATAAGTAGTATCATTCAAAGCAGCCACCTTGTGCACAAATAGAGCGACCGCGAGGATGGCTTGCAGTATTTGTTGAGCACTCATTTGTGCCTGTTTGCGCCGTGCGCCGTGTGCAACACCGGAGGTTACACTGGGGTCTTGCGGGTTCTAGGTATGTCTACAGTGCGTTTTAATAATTAGGGATCACTGCTTCAGATAATGGCTGGAAATCAGACTGTTTGCCCTGGCACAGTGAGTTGGAATATGACCTTCCAAGTCCGCGAGTCTCAGTTTAGCCTCGAGAGTCCCTCCTGCTTTGTAGTCTCGGGGTTCTTTCCAGTATAATTGCAAGCGCGCCAAGCGATTGCAATTGGTATACAAGCAGGAGCGTTACGATTGTTGGATCGAATGGTAGCTGCCGGCGTTTAGTGTCACTATCAATAGCAACAAGATGGTAACTTACCTTCGAAAGCTCAGTTGGATGAATATCGTGTCCGAAAAAAGAGGTAATTGCGGGATTACTGACATTATAGAGTGTAAACTCGGAAGTGGTGTGCTGAAATTGATACTAAGATATCAATAATATCGATGTTTTAACCGCTTCATAATTATTGGACAGCAAGATAATATCTGACATACAGTTTATGTATGCTGTGATTTGCAACCGCCACGTCGGGCTCGAAGGCTGGATATAACGGTACCGGAGTACAATGGTGTCGATATTGAAATTCTAGGCTTTAATCAATAGATTTAACGAATAAAAAGTCCATACGCTGATTTCTGTGTGCTCTCGTCCCAGACATATTCTCCGACTTAGCTTGCCTACTGAGCGCGCAGCAAAAGTAGGTATGATACATATTCCTTCTTTTCATTTTTACCTTGTGCTTTTAGTCGGCTGCATGCATATGACAGGCAAATAAAAATAATGATCCAGGCATCTATGTACCTATGCTACGTGCAATCATGCCTAGGCATTTTCGCCAAAGCTCGTAAGCGAAGGAAGAACCTGTGGCTGTGAGCGAGAGCAAATGCTACAGCGTAACGACAAATCGGATTAGTCTGCTAATAGGAACCAAGGAAATCGTTGATCGGAATACTCTACATATAGTTGCTACGAATCCATCCATTCCTATTATTTTTTTCGCTGTTTTGGTATTGCGACTCAAGTATTGGATTTAGCTCTTTTTTTTTTTCGCTGGTCGTTGCTATATACCTCACGTCCATGGCACAATTATCACACATTAATATTCTAGTCGTGTTATTTCAACGACATTTTTTGAACTGTAGGGGTTGGCTCATCTCGCACCAGACTCTTTTCTTGACTCGTCACGTGTTTTTGAGCCTCGTTCCTCAGCGTCAAAACATGAGCTTCGCTCGCTCAGACACAAGGCCTGAAGTTCACAATCAGGGTAGAAATTTTTAGTACTGCAGTAGAAGAATATCATATACTAACTAATGTGGGAATAGGACAGAGAATCAGAAAGAATCGCGACGGATTGGTGAGCAGATAGATGAGTAGAGAGCTTGGAGAAGAGGAGGAGGAGGAGGAGGAGGAAGAGGAAGAGGACAGCCACCCAGACAACGCAGAGTCTGTCTCGCACAAATATAGTATAAAGTTGCACTCGAACAGATCACATGACCAATCACATGACTTTATGATACAAAACATGTGATTTCCCAACTGAAGTCGGCAAATTCTGGGACCAGTGAATCGAATTAGGGCACAGGGTCTGCCAAGCCGCAACGTCTGAAGGGGTTGGCGCTTAACAGACTAAAAATTACCAAGCCATCTGACAGACTAATTGGGGCGAAGCCTTAGGCTATGTTTGGGTCGACGGTCACCGTTCCATTAAACAAACTCATGACTAGTGTTAAAAATGAGAAAATCCCAGACATTCAACGAAGCCTGCAGAGTAAAATTCTCTTCTGTGGACAATTGTAACGATATCGATGCCAGAAATTTATGGTTGGGGAAAACCACTGAACGGCTGTCAACGGTGGCCATTCGCTATTTGCGGTATGCGCAATTCGTCGTGCTGAAGATGCTTATACTCTAAGAATACGTACACATTCAGAGTGAGTTCGCCCAGCCAAAGCTTGAAAATTCGGCACAGGTTTAAGTGCATTCTGGCGACGACTGCGAAGACACTTGCTTCATGCACCTGGTCCCTGCAGATCGGATATAATTTTGTGTTAACAATGTTTTTCAATCGTTGGCTAATTGAATGGCCAATATATAAGTACCTTATGAAATCTGCAATAAATGTTTTAGGATAGACCTCATTCTCTGGTACAGTATCCAGTGCGTGACGACAACTGTTGGTAAGAAAAAGATTAAAACCAATGGATTAGAAGCCAATTTGTAACCAGTAGCAAAATTCGTCCAGACTATTGCTTAACGACTTGCGAACATTCTGATTGACGGTGTGTTAGCGCGCCATGTTAGTGCATTTATTGCACGCTTAGGTCCTAACTAGACTGTTATTTGTTCGGCTCGACTTGTGAATCCGATATCCGACCATTAGGATTCGGCCTCATGACCACCGCCGCCGCTGCCGCCCGTACTCTGGTGATTACATTATGACGTGCCAGATGATCTACAACTGAGAAGATCGTTCAGCGTCTTTGGATAGGAAGGATGTTTTCGGTGGCTGTCACTCTAGATCGTATGTTACGGAACCGGAAATGATGACAGAAACAGCATCTGCGAGGAAAAACCAAGAGAATAGTTATACTTGAGAGTCACCTGGTTGATTAATTCTTCCTTGTAATGCTAGCCCTGAGAACTAATTGGAAAATACGAAGTCTATTTCTAGCTTGTGAGCTTGCAAACGATTCTTGTAAGAATATGATACGACCTTTTCATCCCGTAAAACAGTGTTTCCGTAACACCCCATTGGCGTCGTGATCGTCTCTAAAGACGAAAGCCAAATTAGAAACGTTAGTGAACTTAAGGCCCTGGTGAAACGAAGCGTTACCGGGATTTATTGATCGACATAGCGTAATTCAATGCAACATACCAGACCAATAGGATATTAACTCAACGTTCTGTTGCACATCTCGGAACGGATACATGCATCGTAAGTCGGAGCAATGATATCATATAGGCATGCACATCGACTCCACATAGTAGCTAGTTTCAAGATACGGTGGATTCTCGGTACGACAGGTGATTTGTACGACAGCTGCGCCTCTGGCTCATTAGGCGCTTACCGGTATTTACACCTCTATCCCCTTTACCAAGGTTCTTGGCATTTTAATCAGAGAAACCTCCCGAGACCCTACTTGCTCGGCGTCTTGTTACGGTGTGGGTTTCGTGTTTGATTGGCCTGTTGCATGACTACCAAGAAAACCAACGGAAAAGCTCGTATGCCTGATGGTCTTTTTTCGCCTTCACCGAGAACTCACCTTGCAAGTGGGGCGAAAATCTGGCCAATGAGAGCATTCAAGGGCATAGTTACCGCTGGCCGATTTTAGTAAATTAAAGATAGATTAATAGACTTTAACCAGCTAGTAGGTACCCACTGTGTTCGGCTGCTTATGGCAGTGACACTGGTACATCCTTACCCTCGTATAACTATCAATTACTAGGATGTCATGGTATCACCCGAGGAAAACCACGAGATGATTTACGATTCCCTGACCTACTACTCGTGTTCAAACTAGGATTGAGGATACGAAATACGAGCACAGTTCTAACCTTGGACTGAGCTTTCAATAGAACACCAAGCATTCTGTGAGCATTCTGTGTGGGTTCATTGATAACTTTATGGTTAGAGAAATGGTATAAAAGACCAGCTTTAGTCCGCTCCAAAAGCATCATCATCAGCAACAACTTCTCTCGACACAGCCACAGCAACAGCAACGTCTTCCAATCACCAGCTTTTCGTGAGAACTCTACAAAAACCTCCCTTCTTCTCTCTCATCTGACTGTGGGCAGATATACACACACATATACACATATACATTGATCGATTTCCAATCAAACCAACAAACATGAAGTTCACCATCTCCATCATCGCCGCTCTCGCTTTCTTCGCCCAGGGAATCTTGGCAGCTCCTGCGCCTATCCCCGAGGCCGTCGCGGTGGCTGCCCCAGAGGCCGAGCCAAAGGCGTTAGATGAGCTCCCGGAGTTGCAAAAGCGTGGCTTTGGATGCAACGGTTGGCCTTTCGAGGACGACGAGCAGTGCCATAAGTAAGTCATCCGCAGCTCGCATATAGTATTGATGCGGAAGCTTTTACTGATGGAGTTGCTGTAGTCACTGCAAGACCATTCCCGGCTATAAGGGTGGCTACTGTGCCAACGTTGGCACCACTTGCAAGTGCTACTAGACGATTATTTGTGAACCCTGGGCCCATGGGTCATAGGAGTGGAGGGATCGATTCGGTGGAGAATAGTGAGGGATAATTGGACGGGAATTCATTTTGTTGCTTTTGAATTTTAATGTAGTTTGACATTTCAGATGCGTAGTCTGGCAGTACTGAGATTAGGAATTTAGAGTGTTTTATTTCTTCTCTTATATTGAAGGAACTTAGTCATGTTAATGTTATCACATAAACCCGGCATATGCAGGTCCATCTCACCTCCATAATCTTGTCTCAATAGATGAGAATTTAGTTACTAAATTTATTGATGGTTTATAAAAAATACATATGCGAGAAAGAGAATAGGGTCTCTAAATTCCGGTACTTATGGGCGCTCGGTAATTACTAACCTGAAGCTGTCAAACCTGTGTACCGCATCGGGTAATGAAGATACAGCGCGCTACGAGATTAGCGAGAACTTAATATTAAGCGACAAAACAAAAACCATCTATAACCGCGTTATTTAGACGTGCGCAAACGCATAGAGTTGCGTCTGAGGAGTTCATCACTCCCATCTAACTGAACTTTTCCTTTTCCGGCATTTTCAATGTTAAGCTTAGACTTTTTGAAGTGTTCCCAATCCTAATCACCATGGATACTATCCTCCACTTATACCTTCTCGGATAAGTTTCATTCACCATCAAAGTGGGTGTGGAAAAAACGCCATCACGTGATTGGTGCATAGGTTTTATTGCGGCTCAACTATACACGCGTACATATATAGCACGCACTCACTGCTTTACTTCCCACTGAGATCAATCGCAGTCGGCCCATCGCAAGAAAAGATGGTCAATTGGGATTCTGTCGCTTTTAACAGCGCTTCTTTTATCTGTTCTCTCTTTGTATTAGAATTTGGTGCAGACAAGTTTATCGACCACACTGTCATCGTCGCCCGCCGTACGGGAATCCCGCAGGCAATCATTGGCCTCCTGACCGCCGGCGCTGAATGGGAAGAGGTTTATAGATTAATCAATTCCTTGAGAGTCTGGCTAACTTCCATAGCTCGCTGTTGTTATAGCATCTGTTGCGCGACACCGCTCCTCTCTCGCCATCGGGAATGTCGTCGGCTCCACGATCTCCAATATCCTCGGTGCTTTCTCGCTAGGGCTATTATTTTGCTCAAGCAGTAATAGGATTGTGTTTGATAGAAGCTCAAAAGCCTATTCTTTACTTTTGCTTATCTTGACTATCTTTGTCACTGCAATTGCCTACTTTGGGAGAAAGAACATCTGGAGGATATGTAGCGGGATTCTGGTTGGAATATTTATCACATATGTTGGATCTGTCGCATGGGTGATCAGTCAGGGGAGGATAACTTCGCCGGAACTTTCTGACGATGATGATGATAGCAGTGATGAGGAAGGCGAGACCGATATAAGAGGAAATGCCCTGGACGCTGAAGCTGCCCGATCCAATGGTGTCTCGGAAGCCTCGTCGCTGCTTCAGACATCACAGTCTCGCGTACCCCGTCGTACTGCTCACAGCTTAAAATACCATGTGTTCTTCCTCTTCATTGGGTTCATCTGCATCTGCCTCTCCAGCTATGTCCTTTCGCACACATCTTCGGCAATCGCCGATGAATTCCATGTCTCCGACGTGCTATTTGGGGTCATAGTAATTTCTATTGCCACCACTCTACCTGAAAAGTTCATTGCTGTACTGAGCGGCTCTCGAGGTCACGCTGGGATTCTAGTTGCGAATACTGTTGGAAGCAATATTTTCTATTGTCCCTGTGCATGGGGATCCTGTTAATGGTTACGGGAGGGGAATTTGATGCCGGCTCAGTGAATACTGCGGAGTTGGGAGTCATGTTAGGTTCTACCGTGGCTCTTACAGGCACAGTGTGGTTTGGCGCGAAGTGGAGTAGATGGATTGGGGGTGTCATGTTGGTTTCTTATATCTTATTTCTGGTATTGGAGTGTACAGTCATTCGAAAAGTGTGGGAGGATTGATGGTAGATAAGTATATGTATACTATACGTACCGGTGCTAGATCTCAAATAGCTTCATTCGGACCTTCTTCCGGCATCACGGTGGATTCCATAGAAGATGTGGCAGATGATAAATGCAATTGTGACAGAATATCCGTACCCTTCGCCGATTTCCGTTGTTCAACCAGCGAAATTATATGGGGGAACTGACATTGTTTAGTTTCTCCATTTCATCCTGCCAACACGTTTAAACTTGTCACCAACAAAACGAGGACATGTGTAGACATTATAAATCATGATTTCACTCCTTCCAACCTCTGAACCCTTCAACACGCCTTCCAGTATCGTCAAGCCCTTCAAGTACAGTACATGTGAGAAACTATCCCGCTGTCGAACCACTACCAGTCGTGTTGTAGGCAGGCGGAGGTGAGATCTAGCTTTTGGTTAGCATGGTTTACATCTATGGTGGGGGCTACTTACCACCATCCCCACCCTATCAACATCTTCGATTGGACTATTTCGTTAGCTCCCTTACTTCGGGTACGATGCTTCGATAACTTACACGAACACCCAACTTCTCCTTTGGTCGGGCGTTTTCACAGCGCACACAACCTCATTGCCATTAAGGAGGGACACGACCGCCTCTTCGAGGAGAAATCCGCTCCCGTGATGCACGATCTTCCAGTTCGACTGTCGATCTAACTCTAGCCGCCATGAATCTTTCTTTGACATGTCATAATGAGAACTTTGCCATGCATTTACGCTACCAGGCTCTTCCCCTCTGTGCGCAAATCTCGACTCTTGGCAGCGCAAGTATGTTCCCGTGAGCCGATTCTTGATAAGATAGGCATTGCTCCCAAGTGTTTTATCTTTATTGGTCAATGCAGAAAAACGGACAAATGCCCATTGGGTTGCCCAGGATTCATGGTGGGAACCAGAGCTAGAAGCCGATGGCATCGAGCGCGAGATTGGCGGCAGCGAAGAATAGACTTGACTGAGGACACGACCTGAAGAAATGTTTTGGAGACGAAGCCAGCCTGATGGCACTGAGGCTACGGGCTTTACGAACTCCCAGACTTGCCAGTCGCTGCCTATGTCTAGCCGCGAGGTATAACAGTAGAGATCAAACGGGTTGAATTCCAGTGCATTGCCGGAGTGAAGACTGACGATATTATAGTACTCCCTAACAGAAGGTAGTTCAGTATTAGTGACTGCACACAATCACGCCCAAATCCGATTATCATTCTTACCCATCGGAATATTCCTTACGCCTCAGCCTCCAAAGCTGCCACGGTACTCCCAGAGTACTGCGCACAACGGCATGGGATCCGTTGCCTAATCTGCCACACAGCACCTCAAGTGATTGAGAGTGAGCGATATTGGCGATTCGGTAGATTCCACCTTCCTTGGCTGTCTTTTCTTCACGGGCGTTGAGTTCTTCGTAGCAAGGATCTGCTTCGACCCACCAAACCTGCTGCTCGCGATACTTCTCCTCGTCCTGCTCGATACCGGAGGCGGAGAGGGTTTCTTCCTTCTTGTAGTGGAGAACGGCGGGCGTTTCTCTGTTGCGGATGACGTAGGCTCCTGCGGGGATTATGTTTGCCATTTCGTTTCTTCGGGGTTGTGTGAGGTGGACTTGTTGTATGATGTAGCACGGGGTTAATGGTGTACCGTCAGTGCCGTGCCGCTCGCATGCATGATCTTCGTCCAATAACAACACCCGACTTCTACGCCTTACCTTAGGCCCCGAAAAAACTATCTTGCTGCATACTTTTGGCCTGTTACATTTATTCGTCGCTTCCAATTCATGTAGCAGATAGAGTGACCTCGGGTTCTTATCCGTACACATAGGTTATAGAGCCCTAACAGCGCGCAGATCGGGCGCTATCGCTTTATTTGTTCTCACCCTCACTGTCGGGTATGGGATTGTAACTCTGTCTATTGGTACAGCCATGGGAGGAAACGCAGGACAACCAATGCGTTAGACAGCACCTAAAATACACCAGCTCAACCAGGAATATCAAACTGTAAATTGAAAGAAACTTCAGAAAAGCTGGCTCTTCGGTTTGGGTGAATTGAATTTGCTGTTTTATTAATTATTAGAGACTTTCATTGAGTGGTATATTTTACGCGTTCCCTCACTTTTGTTCCGCAACTATACCATGGATTTTCCTACTCTATGTAAGGCGAGAAGGGCAATTGTAGAGTAGAGTACATAAACATGACAATCCGGCTTAACCACAAGCGCACTACTTCAAGATGACGAATCCATGTCACGCCGTTGCACAAATCAGATCGACACGACCCTGGTCTACAACGTAACTCTTCCCCGCCTCGCAAGCACAACCCACCCCGCAATCAAACACGCTCCTCCCAGGGGCGTAACCGGTCCCAACAACTTTCCCCACCCATCAGCCATCTTCTCCGGCCCTGCCAGCGTCATCGCGTAGATACTCCCCGAAAACATTGTCATTCCCGCCGTAAACAGGCCTGCGGCGAGTGGATTATGGGAGGCGACGAGGAGCGCAACGGAGTGTATGAGCTGCGGGTGTTAGCGGGTGGAATAGAGCGATGGGACGACGACGCGGCGGTACCTGATAATGTGCGGCCGTCTCCCAGTTCTTGATTCGCGTCGGATCGATCTGTCTCGACTTTAAGCCGTGGGCACCGAAGGCTCCGAAAGCAACGGCCAAGACGCCATATATGCAGCCGAGGGTCCAGAAGTTCGGCATTGTTGAAGAAGTTGATGGGGTATGTAGTGACGTGACGTTGTGTTTGGTGCTAGGGCTGGAATGCGGTCTGTGCTTCGGCATGATCCGAGAGCTACTCTAGAGTAGATGCACTAGTCGCTTCTTTGCGATGGAAAGCTTAATGGGACGTCTAGGCTATACGTCGAATCGCTGTTCCACTTATTTGTGGAGGGCCCTACGTTACTGCAAGGAGGAAGAGTTGCACCTGCATGCTTGTCTGTTTTAGCTTATCCTCTTCCTGCCCCGGTTCATCCAAGGCGCCTGAGCATACAATATTGTACTATACAATGCCCATAATTGATCATGCCATGCATGGAGTAGGTGATCCGTTCCCATTGAGTTCAAGATTTTAGTTGGAAAACCAAATGTCATTATTCATAAACCATAATCTCGACGATAAACAGCACTCCGACTAGCCCCCAAGCCGAACCAAACATGAAAGTAAATGAAACACGCAACGAAAGATGGTATACGCTACATCACACAAAATCCCCCATTCCAGAAGATATCCGACTGCACACCAATAACCCCACAAAAATCCAGAATCTCCATCTTGATACCAATCAACCTGTCACAGCTTCCCCATTTCCCGCTGGCCATGTAGACGATCTTCTGGTGAGTTTGCGCCCTGGGAGAGCAGCTGGTGATGGTAGAGATGGCGGCGGTGGAGGTGGCGGTGGAATTGCGTGGGGTTGTGCCGACGATGGTTGTAATAACATATCCGAAGACACCTGGGCTAGTCGTACTGTGGGAAACGATGGCCGATTGTGCATGTCCTCAGGCGCAGTACCAACACTATAATTCTGCCCAGTGGGAGCAGGAAGGTGTGGTAGATGGTAGTGGAGATTGTAAGTGATTGAAGTAGCAGCCGTGGGACTGATTGGCACCAGTTCTTCCGGGTGGTTTTGTGCGACGACTGAGCTCGTCTGGCGCTGCACAACACAAAGTTTTAGTATTATCAAGAATAGTTAAATGCGTTCCCAGTGATAGAAATACCCGTCTAGACTTCCAACATTCCCAGCCTTTGAAAGCGATCAACGCTGAGAAAATCAACCCAATAGCTCCTATAACAACCCCCGCAATGCCGTCTGGACTGAGGCCCTGGCTCCCAGTGGTGGATCTTTGCTCGATGGGCGTACAGATGCTTTGCCGTCCGAATATTACGGTGAAAACAAAAACTTTGAGGCCCATTTGGCTGGGGACCACGTGATCTTTTTGCTTTGTAGAGGTGAGAGCCTTTGCGGGTCGAGTGGGGACGAATTTCGATGCGACAGAGCTAACTTCGCTCAGCCACCACGATTCTGACGCTGGAAGAATGCTGGGAATCGCCTTGGGAGGCCAGGACTTTGTTCGACTGGGTAGAGGTGAGGAGAAGTGGAGAAGCAGAAAACATTTTCTCATCTGATGCACTTTGGACCCTTTTTCAAGTTATGCGACACCTAGAACCCTAACCCAGCTCCAGAGTCATGTTAAGGGCTGCCACTAGGGCTAGGGTTACGGGTTTCCCATAACTTGAAAATCCGGCGAGTAAGGCGTTTGTGGGAACATTCGCCCTCTTCCACATTAGTCTCATCATTCTTTTCGAATATCCTTCCTGACAGGTTGGCACCATATGTGAGCGAACAATTTTACTAATACTATACCAATAATTAAATTCCATATACCTGTCTGAAAATTACGAATTTCATTAACATACTGGCTCCAAATGACAGTTTTGTTAGCGAACTGAAGTAAAACGAAATTGATTTCGAAAAGTGGCTTGTAGGCTAAAAAACTTGAGGGAACTTAGGTTGGAGCACTTTACTACCGTCTACCATAAGGAGGCTAAGGCGGAAGAATGATGGAAGCTTGAAAACGGAAGCCGCTGGACCAGTTGAAATACACCTAGATCAGTTACAACGTTAAGGTTGGAAATAGCCGACTTACGAGCTCTTATCGAGTATACTTACGCCAACGCTAGCCTTACATAACGGACGGTTAAGTGAACTTGGATTCCGGCGCAGTAAAATACTCAGCGTGTTCAGAGGAAACAAAGTCGTGCAAGCAGAGAATTCACAGGAGGTGCCCAATTGCAAGCAATAATTTACACATACAAATGGGTCCTAATTCCCCTCGATATCCCTGGACAAGTAGCGCAAGAATCAGGGTCAGGGCTAGATTCAGTTCTAAAATCACCACTGAGGATAAAAACGAGTAATAAGCTACGATATTTCCATAGCTCCAGACCTTCCTTCTCATCTACGCTAATAATCCACAACACCCACCGCACCTAAAACTTCTACCCCTCCCGACCACCCCTTCACTCCAACTCCGGCAACCCTTCAAGCCCCTCCATCTTCTCACCCTCTTTCTTCCCCTTCCCTCCTTCCCTTCGCCCGACCCCCCATCACCTAAACCCCTCCTCCGGTATCTGCAACGATACTCTCATCCAGGTAAACATGCCGCAAGCAGGGCACATCCCATCTCTGTTGGAGCGGTTTGTTGAGTTCGTCATCACGTGGTTTGGGTTAGGATTGAGCGCAGAGCCGCTTGTATTTAAGTTCTGCATACGTGTCATTTAGATTAAGACAGTCAAGAAAGAAGGTTCGGTACAACAATCTCCACAGTCGACAGCAACGCCAACGTCATCCCATTAGTCTTCTGTGTCTCCATACTATCCATAGAAGCCAGTAGATACGTGAACCGCAAGATTGTGCAGTAGACCACAATGGCCAATGCCGAAGACGAAAAACAGAGCGAAGATCTCGCGGTGTCGGAGAGTAATGGAGCAGATTATGGAGATGGGGAGAACCATAACTGCTTGTGTTAGTGGAGCAGCGGGAACCGGGGGCGCACTTAGGAGATCGGAGATAAGGTTTAAACGCAAAACCTAATAAACGAATCTAACTGTGTGATCGGGGAGCAATAATTCAATGGCGGCCTGTTATTACCACAATTAACCCATATCTCCATGACCAATGAGACTGGAAAACTCACCACGTCCTAGGCAGCGGCCTATATTAAAACAACCACACAAAAATCACCTCAATGACAATGCGGTAAACCCACACGACGTCCAAATTGCAACCCTCAAGAATCCGTTCGAGTACAACGTCAACTCGAAATAGAACATCAAAAACGAGGCTTTAACAAGCCCAGGGTGTGCAGGTAGAACCCTCCCGACACGAAGAAAAACTTCGTCCTTCAGCTAGTGGTCATAGAGGAGGGGGCAACAGACCTTGAGAGTCTCCTCTAGTGTAGGAAGAGCTTGTAATAAAGTATATATCTATGCACCCCCACCCTGCATATTAGACGACACACCGGCTGAGAAGTTGTCAAACATTACTTGCTTGTGCAGGGCGTAGGTAAAGAGTGCGTATCCAGTTCCTGAAGATAAAAGAGCAGCGAGGGTTAGATAGTCCCTCGTTCTCAAGGTTGCCGTTTCCGTTTTGTTCGTGCGAGGAGGCGAAGAGCAACGGCCACGCAGCCGAGGAACAAAGCATAAGTCCTGGGGTTGTTAATGTGCAGTGCTTTTAAAACGGAGAGACTAACGATGTTTAGAGCTGTTGTTATGAGGATTGAGAATTGTGTGGTGATGAGATTTGAGAGCTGATATTGACTGGTGGAAAGAAGGAGCACGAGCCATTTTTAACGTATCCTCGTGCCTCCATTCAAGGTCTTTTGCAAGAACGGGTACTGTGACACCTAAGATACAATGGAGCATACAGGGCAGGATAAACCAGAGCCTCCAGTGACACCTAAGATACAATAGAGCATACAGGGCAGGATAAACCAGAGCCTCCAGTGATAGTCCTGTGTCGATATCAGATGTTTTACGCTAAAAAATAGAGCTAAGATAGATCGTAGCGCTAGACAGCATTACCGACATGTGCTTTAATACCCGAGATCTGACATATTTCCAGAAAACATTCTTGACGTACAGTATTATTTGATGTAACGGTGCTTTCATTCAGGCACGACGAGTCACTAGAACCGCCTCAGTCAAAATCCCAGGCAGCAACGTCAATATATACTACATTGCAAGTTTATCAACCTTTATATCCGGTAATTCAGGCTCTCCACAGACCGGTTCATCGGGCCGGGATGTGATAACAGCCTTTGTTTACGTGCGCCCATGTTGTTATATTCGGTAGTACCTGGTCGCTGCGCCTACTCTATACTTCCTACATTGCAATCCATCCGATCGACATCATAAAAAAGATTCACTAGTGAAATAAAACGCCTAAGGCTGACCGATGAGATGACCGATGACTATCTAGTCTATAATTCCTAAATAGCCACGCACCAACTTTCATACTGATTATGAACTGAATTATGCAATTATTGGTAGGGTAAAATAGTTCAAGGATTCACCATTTGAAGGCAGCGTAGTAAGGAATCAATAATAGAACACCACTCTTCTCTTCGCGGAATGTTCACTAAAAGTTTATATACGTATATCACTCGGAAGATACAACCCATTCCCTTCATTAATTTAGTGCGACTGATGGAACGAATTTCTAAAGTATTTATGTCTAGCTGTCGGGAATTCTAGAAACAGCCACAATCGAATCGAATTGAATACACTGCCCATTCTATCCTCACTGCTTTGCGTCCCAAAAGTCTGTTTGCACTCGGCAGTGGACATATACTTGGATAATATCTAGTCAGTATGCCAGTACATACACAGCCTATCCACCAAATGTTACAGCCGAGACAGGGCGTAACTACTCGCCGGATTTTCAAGTTATGCGACACCCGTAACCCTAGCCTAGGCCTAAATTGATTAGTGGCGGCGTTTAAAATGGCTCTTGAGCTGGGTTAGGGTTCTAGGTATCCCATAACTTGAAAATCCAACGAGTAGGGTTTAGGGTTTCTCGTTTCCCGACCATGCGCGCATGAGACACTTAACACTTATCCGCGGAGAGATGAGCGATCACGCTAATATCTGGTATCCGTAAGTAGCACTTTGCATTGCACATGCAAAGGGAAAATCAGGAGGGATTATTCCGTCATAAGCATAACTCTTACTTGCTTGCGCATGCAATGGGAGTTCAAATGCATGGTTGCCATTTATGATCGTGGCTGTCTATCTGTGGTGGAGATTTCGGCTCTCCCCTTCTTGCTTGGAAGTGTACTCCAAACTGCATTTTCTTCTTTCCATATAGTCCATTGTATATTGCATAGTAAACACATGGAATTTCACAAAGAAAGTATCAGCACATAGAGGGTTACAGACAGATTGGCGTGGAGCATCGGCAAGTAAGTGCCGAAATGTGGTAACCTTCCTTCAGACCATGTCGCAAAGTACCTACCTTCCCACTATATCCTGAGGCGCGTCCATGACATGCATCTCCACGCGGTCAACGCAAATTGAATGTGGCGTGACAAAAAACAGGCCAATCACCGATGCGATCGTTCCACGCGAGTCATATATCGAGATGCATAGAAGCACTATCTATCGCTTAGCGAAGCCAGATACGATACGCACTTTCCTGTGATTGGCGACTGGTGGACGTCACTGCAACGCAATATATTGTGTTTGACAACTTCCCTGCATCTACAGGGAAGGGTATGTAGGCAGCGTAGAATAACTAGGTATATATTCTGTACTTGATCCGTGTCCCTAGGCACAATTGCAAGCACAATGTCGTCGTCTCAAACCCACATTGAAGTTGATCCCGCTTTCGACCGCTCGAGTGACGATGGGTTCAGCGGTGGCAGCTCGGATTACATGTCTAGCACCCAGAGTGTAACTTCCAGTATTAACGAGCATATCTTCGAGAATGGTGATACCCCTGGGCGCGCTGGAGATTGACGTACTGAGTTTGATGTGTCAAGGGAGACGGTATCATATCTATTATGGGCCTGACAAAAATATGTTGCCTACTGACGAGGTATGTTGTTTGTGTCTTAGTATAAGATCAGGTTCATTAACCCGCTATCGCAGGCCGAGCAAGACCGGTAGGCATCCATGTTCGATACTGGCAACCCGACAAAACCTGACACTATCCAGGTTGGATCTGCACCACGAGATCTTCCTGCGGCTCATGGGTGGCCGGCTTTTCAACGCTCCAATTGGGACCGAGCCTCAGCGAGTGCTAGACATTGGCACCGGAACCGGTATCTGGTGTATCGACATGGCTGATCAGTACCCCATGGCCGAAGTGATTGGAACCGACATAACCCCCATCCAGCCGCAATGGGTGCCGCCGAATTGGTCCTGTTCCTACTTGTCGAAACTCGCACATTACTAACCCCCTGTGCAGCCGTTTCGAATTGGACGACATGGAAACGGAGTGGACATACAAACCAGACATCTTTGATTTCATCCACGCCCGTAATATCGCTACGAGTGTCTCCAACTGGAAGGGGCTAATGGCCAAGTTGTTTCAGTGAGTTCCACACTCTTTCCTCGAAGTATGTGCTGATTTACACAGCTGCACAATACCAGGCGGATACGTCGAGCTATGCGAGGTGGGCGGAAAACGTAACCCCCCCCTCACACTAGTACCCCACGCCTTTACTGACCGGCCAGTGCATTCCGACGATGGATCGTTGGTTGACGAGAACCCATTGAATATCTCGTTCAAGCTGACCAATGGGGCAATGCAAACGATTGGGCGTTCCTTCCCCGTCGTCGGTACGCTGAAGAAACAACTAGAGGATGCTGGATTTGTCGACGTGAAGGAGACACTTTATAAGCAGCCGCTTGGACCGTGGCCGAAGGATCCGACGTTTGTGGGCCCCCTGTGCGTTGGGACTAAGCTTATATGAGGATAGGATGAAGCATACAGGTGCTATGGCACTTGTGATGATGGAGACCGGTATTGAAGCGTATGCTCTGGCGGCCCTGACGAGGATTCTTCAGATGAATCCTAAGGATGCGGCGCAGAAGATTAAGGATGCGCTGCACGCGGCGAAGGATAGGAGGCTTCATTGCTATAATCACTAGTAGGTTTGCCGTGTTTGTTCTGACTAATACCCGGGGACGCGGAATGAACGTACTTGTGGTGTCTTTGAGCAAAACGCTAATAGTGTATAGCTACGTTGCGTATGGACGGAAACCGGACAAAGCCGAAAAGTAATGAAACTGTGAGAGAGAAATGGGTTCGTTAGTGATGGAATCCGGCTGTGCGACAGGTTATTCCTGTTTTCGTTTTAATTAATGAGAGAGCGATTGCAATGAATTCCAATGAATTAAAGTCAGACCGACCGCATTATATATGGGGAAAGAGTCGTTCTTGAGAAGACAAAAACTTCGGGTCGTAGGATGTGAAGGACTCAAGAACGTTGTTGCAAAGTCTAGGCGTGGCTTTCCGGTAAATGCGCGTGGATTCGTTTAGATCCAAGGTTGAAGTGAAAATCGAAGAGATGAATGATCATGCCACTAAACAATGGCAATCCTTCAACGAAATCCACGGAAGGTTGTGACTTAATGGATTGGTGAGTGGATAACCTGGTGTAAAGTGTACCACACTCTGTGGCTATAATGTAGAGACAGTCAGAAGGTAGAAGGAACTCTGGGCAGATGAAGAAAAAAACGAAGGGAATGAACATTTGAGAGTTACCGTCTTACTCCATTCAAACGTCCTTTAAAATACCGTCTTTATCTGAGCATTTTTTTAAAAAAATTTAATCACTGAAAGCATCACCCATCACTCGCCATCCATTTTGAAATTCATTTTGCAGTCTCGAAGCACGGTATAAAGCTCATGATGCCATCCACCCCCAGGTTTGATTCCGTTTCCTTCAAAGGGTCGTGTACCTAACATATCGCAGATGTTAGATACCTACCTAGAGGAAAGTGCTGTATGTGCAATTGCACCTGTGACTTTGTTTGTTGCTCACACACACAATATCGATAGTCTTCGAAGCCTCCCCCTCCTATCTTGTCTCTATCACCCATATCCATCACTAAACACACTCCTAATTTCCTCCCAAATAGCAAAACCCCACCTTCGACTGAAGTCCACATAAGCTTAAACATCACTGTTACACGACATAAGTGCGGCTTAACCCACCGCGTCACCGCCTTATCTCCCATCCCCAAACCCCACCACCACCACCACCATGCAACCACCAACAACCAAATTTCCTGTCCCCCCCGAAATCCTCCTCCTAATCAGCACACACCTCGACCGCTTCTTGCACCTCAACTCCCTCGTCCGCGCCTCCCGCTTCACCTACCACCTCCTCAACCGCCACCTCTACACCAAAGCCCTCACAACCCTCTCCCGCCACACACCCGTCTACACGCCACCCACCCTCCCCACCACCTCTACCCGGCGGCTCACCCACATCTACAACGGCTTCCGCAGCATCGCAGGGTGGGCAATCCTCCACGGGCCATTAGGGGCACTCGAAAATCTGCTTCGGTACGGCCTCGCGATCGATGCACGGTTTGCAGACTGGGGATGGGGCGGGGTACGGGGTGCGACGTTGTTGATGGTTGCGGTTTTACACCAGAGGGAGGAGGTGGTTAGGATGTTGTTGCAGAAGGGGGCGAGTTGTGAGGTTGTTGATGATGTGGGGTGTAGGGCGGGAGGGTATGTTATTGAGAGTTTGGTTGCGGGGATGAGGGTTAGGGGGAGAAGGGCGTTTGCGGTTGAGAAGCAGGTTAGGGGTGTGGAGGAGATGGTAGTTGTGTTGGAGGGGGAACAGAGGGTGTTTGTGTTGCAGGGCAGGCTGTATAGGATTGCGGCTATGTTGCATGAGCATTACCAGCAGGCGAGGAGGAAGAGGAAGAGGGTGAGGTTTATATGAGTGTGTGGGAGGTGTGTGTGGCGGTGGTATGCTTGGATGGATTGTGTTTAGCCCTGAAGGGATGGCAGCGCAATGAATAAAGAGATACGGGGTTGTAGATTAGGATTACTTGGTTTTCAGGAAGGATTTCACAGTCAGTTATCAGTACGATTTACTGAGAATGCAGTGGTACGCTTTTCACGGAATATCAATCTAAACTTTCGCACATGCAATGCCCTGCTGCCAGATCCCCCCACCATCGCCTTCCTCGCCACATCCACTCCGTTTCTCCGCTTCTCCCCAGCTCCACCCAAAAGTCGTAGGGCTGTTGAAGAAACCGATCCATCCTCTTATACAACTACCAAAATTTTTAGACTTTTCCGCAACATCATGAGAAAGAGATAAAAAGAGGTTTGAAGAATTCATAAGCACTTACTTACGGGGGTGCTGACGATGTTGATATCGATTCTATGGAGGTTGTTTAACGTTTACCCATCGGCGAGAAACCAGCCTCTTTAAAACTGACCGTTTGCTGCGCGTACTAAGCGTTGCTAGCCTAGAACCAAACGACCCATCTCCGCGGAAGTTATTCAATTGCAATACGCGGTTCCTATCACCGCCAACCCAAAACTTCATCAATTTGCCACTAAGACAGATGAGTTCAATTGATCAAGCTAATGTGTAAATTCGCACCGTCGATTTCCTAATCCGAACGAAGCAATTTACAGCGATAGGTGATAAAAAACCCGGTTTACAAGGTAAACCTCGGTCTGAAGCTTGTCCCCGAGTTTGCTGAAAACCGAGGCTGTGAAGCAGGTATGTGTGCCATGACCACCACTAATAGGCCCCGTATGAATGCACGCACAGATAACGCGCATAATGAATAGTCTAACGGAATACAGTATTTTATACTGCAGGACAAATTAGGGTTTCAACTTACAAGTAAACTCACATAGAAAAAAAGCTAGAGATTAAGATCTCACGCCATGCCACTCTGCGGCTTCCTGTGGAAGGAAAATGTGCGTACTGCTAGTGTTAAGAAAGTGATCGTGATGTAAAGGTGAGAATTAAAGGCTTTGTGAGAGTGCTAATTGCTCTGTTTCGGGACGTGTTGCTTCTCACTGTTGCTCATTTTCACTAGTACACCTTTTATCACCACTCACTACTACTATACTCTCGTTCTTAAATTTTTCATCAATCAGTCTAGGTGAAGTTTAGAGCCCGACGTCATTTATCAGATTCTCCAGCACCGTGATCTCGCCCTCCTCCATGTGAGGGTAACTTTTCATACGCTCTCGACGCTTGGGAGCATTAGCCACTGCGATGTCTGGGGCATCTAGCTTGATACCTTCCTTTAGCGAGGATCGTCAGACAAACAAAAAACATCCATGAAATCTTTCCTTAATTTCTTTCTCAGCGCCGCCTTCCTACCCACCAAAGGCCCCTATTTTCAAAGCGATTACAATCCTCATGTTCGGGACCATGACTCAGGCACGGTATATGGGCACACTTTGAAGTCTAAGTTTGCTAGAGCGTACTCTACAGTCGCGTTGTTGACTTTCCGTAAACTTTGACATCGGGAGAGCCGCTCTCCCCGCGCTATTTCGTCTTAAGGTTTCCAGTAGTAGATCTCTTGGTTGAGATAAACACAAAATTCTCTATATCCTTCTCCATCTCATTCATAATTGTGTTGTCCATTTTTGCGAAGAAGTCGGTATCGACATCCTATTCACTCGTCGATTCAAACCCTTCTCTCGGGTAGTATACGAATGCCAGCGGCGGTTAGTAGTTTGTTTGTTTGTTTTAATCATACTGTATTCACTCTATTTAGAGTATGACAGACCCCTAATCCCCGACGCCTCTGGGCAAGCTGGCTAGATGGCGAAGCTCTGCAACTGCTACCCGTCGTCCCCTCTTGCGGTTAGTAGTTCGGTCGATGTCGCAGAGAAGAGCAGCGACTCCACCAATTACGCAATATTTGATCTTGTTCGCTTCTGCATAAAAGCCCCTAATTTTAGCCCCAAGACTCGGGGCTCATTATAATACAATGTCGTAGAAGGCCGAGATCTCTTCCAGAGACGCGGCGAGGATGAATTCGCTAAAGGATTTGCTCCTGCTGATTAAAATATCCAACCATTTTAAAGTACCCCTACTTCCTATCCCTCTTCTCATTCAAGTCTTTGACATACTCCGCCAGCATTATCCCTTGGCCGCAGATGTTAGCCCCGTCCACATTGAAAGCAGCGATTCAAACCACGTGAACAGAAGTGATTCGAAAGGAAGATACGAAAGGTATGCCACTCAAGACTGCAGCTAATTGCGTGTATCTAAAGAACCTCGTCCCGCTTAATGTCGTTAGCTGAGTAGGGGGCGCGAAACCGACTCTGTTAGTCGTACACTATTAACCGTCAACCATCGATGTCGGCAAGTATTGGGGGAAATAGTGCTGAATGATTTTTGCAGCGTGATCGATGGATTTTTTGAGTACAAGAATGTGAACCATGGTTCAACCTCTGTCCTGAATTGTAAATGAAGTACCATTGTATCAAGGCCCCAGATAGTGTACGGAATGTCCTCCAGCCTAAGAAGAGAACAGACCGCCAGTTGAATGTGACCCACAGAGATAAACGAAATGAGACGAGACGAGAGCCTCAATGTGCACTCTTATTCTTCGCATGAGTTGCATTACCGGACATAATCATCACTCATAGAGTCCTGGGATATCTCGTCCTACAGCTGTAGAAATGTCATCTGACCGTACCAAGGTCCCAGGAACAACTCGTCTCATTGACTCGGTGAGGCTATTGACTTGGCTGAAGCCTGACACGGTTCGGGATGCGATTGTGATACAGGTTCTGGCCAACATTAATGACCTGACGTCTAAGCATCGAAGAAGGCAACATTCGAAGTTTGGTAGGTCTCGTGCCTAGGTTCCAGTGGGTTGCTACTTATGCCTCATCGTTGCCGGGTAAAGGCGAAGAGAGGCCGGGGACGAAGAAAGGAAGTGGGGTTCAGGTAGGTGATAGCCAGGCAGTGTAGGTAGCGTTAAGGCTTAAGAAATGGAAGTGGGGTGATAGCCAGGTAGGTTTAGGGTTTAGGGCAATACCAGTGGCGAAGCTTCATGTTTGCATGAAAGTCGAGCCAAACGTAAGTAGCTGTCCGATTAAGTGCACGTACTATTATTTCACCAATATAGCGCGCTTGCGAACATTCTAAATCGGGCATCCTCACTTATCTTGATGGCGATGCCTGCGGTTCAAGGAATCAGAAATACGTGTTCTTATTCCTCGGCAAAGGGGTTAGAACGTGCCTTTACAGATTGACATCACATTGCTTGTATATACAGTGATAAAACTAGTGCGCCCAGCGCTAGTGCTAGCCTACGGTTGCCGATTCAAACAGAATAAAAAATTTCAAACAGAATCTTCATTGGCTCAACAACGACATTTTGACATCACAACATAGAATATATGGTAAAACTAGCGAGTAATTATGTAGGAAAAAGAGAAATACACGCAGTGGCTGGAGCTCGTTGGTGCCAAATTTGCCAATCAGCTACAGTTTGCGAGTTAACTAGTACTGCCATATTGAACGAGGGCAATAAATTCCAAACCAAATAGTTAGTATTAACTGAGCGCGTTTACGCCAAGTATATTCTGTACATCTGTCTTTGGAGATTTCGTGCGCTTTATCTAGATGACATGCAGAGAGGTGCACCAGTGATTGCACGATATCCGGAGCGGATTTATCTTCAACACCGCTTCCGTGTACAGTTAACCACAAAAATCCGAATGTCATAAAGCAGTCAGGGTTGAAAAGTGGGCAAACTGTTATGCCCAAACAAATTGTACTTTTTGGTTTGGGCGAATAGACGGTGTCACAAACCGGAAAAAGAACAACCATGCATATGGCCACACAGCAAGACCAAGAAACCTACCAATTGGCGTACGTGGGCACAAGCAGGCGTTTGCTTGTATTTGCCGGCATACTCAATTTGGGCATTTTAGTTTCAGTTAGTTGATGACGTTTACGTAGTTCATAACTCAACATGCATATTTGCCTAGAGATACATGTATAACTCGATGCTCCATGCATCGTACTTTGCAAAATTGGAAACATTCGTTTGAAGAATACAAGGACTTCAAGGCCTTCCACATTTCCTGGACCACGAAAGGACACAGGAAATAAATCTATTGGGCTGTACTATCCAACCACGTTTCTCCGGAGAGCGAACAATTTGTGAAACCACCAAACACGTTGTGAGTTAGAATTCAAGACCGAAATACTGTCACTTAGTGCTTAATTGTAAGGAAGGAAGTCCTGTTTGGTAAGATAATTGGGAGACTTAGATTTATGATTTGTGTATACGTAGCCTAGATACTTCTTCAATCAATCATAACCGACAGAAACTTTGAAACAAGTTGCGTTCAAAACCATACTAATTGTAGCAGTTCATTCATTCGTCTATGTGCCCTAGGCAAGATAGAAAGCAAACGTGCAGCTCCAAACGATCGGCATTCCAGCAAATATGCTACCAAGTCGATGGTCTAAGTATCCCCTACAGTCTCGTTTTCTTCAGATAGGTTGCATTTCCCGTTTAGGTAACGGTTTATGTCTATGAGTCAGTGAAAAGTGGCAAAAGCGACCATGTTATTGGCCACTGTGGCTGATTACCATCGCAAAATTGCCTAAATTGTAAATGCAACCTATCTGAAGAAAACGAGCTTGTAGGGGATAAGTTCCTCTTAAAATAATTATAGAGTCTGGTAATTTAAGCCTCGCTCTCACAAAAAAATTCTCTAGCGCATTCCATAATCAATACCTGCACGCCATGTCTTCTTTGCTCATGAATTATTGGGTATGGAGCATGTTCCTTCTAGTTATAGTCCTAACAACCACCGTCATCACCAGCAATACAGTGAATATAACGCTTACAGTCCCCGAAGGAACCTCCAATCGTGGTTGCTCTGACCTTCTCTGCACCCCATCGGGTTGGAAGGATGTTCTCTCATTTTTCTTCTTGAATTATGGTACACATATTGCCACCTTATACCTCCCTCCGGGAGCACCCGCTCTCGCGCCTATTTTGCTTAGCTTCTCGTGTCTTTGTACTCCTTTCTATGGCATCATTAACAATATACATGCACTTGTTGTCTTCCTTGCACTGTTGAAAGAAGATCTTCGGCGTGCCGCGTTCAGTGATCTCAATTGCCCAGTTCAGCCTGTGAAAGCTTCAAAACTACACTAGCTAAGCAGTTTCGCCACATGGCGGAATTGAACTAAAATGGGCTGCCCTGAAACTGCTTGAGCTGCTCCTGCAGAGCTTTAGTACTTTGCTTGCTAGAAACCCGCAAAAACCCTGTAGCTCTCTGGCATAAACTGAGATTCCATCAACAAAAGACCTCATGGTAACAAATGCCCAATAAAAACCAAAATGTTACATATTTCCTCTCCTTCACTCAGCTGCTTTTGCGCCAAATGACGAATTATTGTACGACTAGTGAGTTGAAAGCCCACTAGTCAACTATATTTTTGTCAGGATGACTTCATCCCCGCGAACCTAATCTGAGCTACAACCTACCGGCCTGAACTAATTCCAAGCGGCTCTTTGGTTTTGAAATTGCCATAGAGCTGTCTCCGGGCTGAACTGTGCGCGGCTGCTCGGCTACTAGCTCGGCTGGGCTATTGAGATCACTGGCCGCGTTATCGAGGGCTCTCTGTGTTGTCGTTCGAACCAAGACGTGGAGACCAAGGGATGGTCAGAAGGTCAATGGCATCCATTTGGGCTTCGAACCTAAGTCGGGGTTTGTTCTTGCCACCTAATGAGCGGTTTGGTTCTAACAGAACCTAGCATTCAGATACAGTCATTAGCTCTAAGATTCTTTCAACCCCTACAGGAGCTAGAGAAACAAGCGGTTCATGGAGCATAAAAGCTGCCAGATGGCTACGCACTCGGAGCGATCCCCAAGAACGCGGCGTGTATCCCACGAGACGGCCTTAATAGTCAGAAACTCCAGCTAGTAACTCAATACAACGTCCTCAAGATCCTCGTGGCAATTTTTCAGACGGTTTTTGCGTCGGTAACTCTGTATCGAACTCACGGAGACCAGGTAAGCTATCGTTTGTATACTGAGACTACTAGCTTACTTCATGAAGTTGGTGCGCTATGGATATGGCGCATTCGGTCTTACCGTTATTCCATTCATCGTTATGTCCCTGCTCAATCTTGCGGTTCACTTAGTAGTGCCAACTTACTCGACGTTGTTCATGCTCCATTCACTGGAAATGGACGAAGCAATAGCACGCGGTAGAAAGTTTGATGGCGTAGTTGGACAGGTGCTTACCGAGACCAATCAAGTTTCTTGGGAATTCCGGCTTAAAAAACATCGCCCTGAACTATTTTGCGTCCAATACGATGGTACAAGAGTATCAGACGAACATATAGCGCCACTCCTTCCACTCAAAGAGGGGACCTGGGATGTTAGTTTCGAGGACACATGTGGACAAACTGTGATTGTGCCCTCAAACACCATGTTCCAGTATAACAAAGAGATCCCTCTGTCTGTGTGGGGGGTTGTGATTGTAGTGGTGTTCTTTCTTCTGGCGCTGTCATTTTTGCCATTCTAGCTGCTGTCGAGAGGGAAGAAAGGAGAGAATAGTACTTCGGCCCAGTGCTTCTGGGCGGTGTTTTGGTTGGTTAATAATTTGTGGGTGGTTTTAGTGTATTGGGTCAGTCACGATGTGTTTGAAACTGCCCCATGGGTTCCGATGGTTCTGTCCCACCCAATTGCCACGGTTTCTGGCATTGGATGATTCGTGGTTGTGGGGCAGATGGTGAAGTAATATGGGTCATGTATTAGAATTTAAAGGGACATAGTTTCTTTTGGCAGTTTTTTGTTGATTGTATCATTCCCTTGCAGTTTCTTGCAGAACGCACTGGGTTCTCTCGTGCCCAGTTTGTCTCGCAAGCTCGCACGCGCCTAGCTATTTTAGTCACCTCTGGGCACGAGAGAAGCGCTGAGATTAGCAGTATAAAAATGCCCACATACATAAACTACTTGTCAACTTTCAATTAACGAGCCAACCCAAAACCCAAAACCCAAAACCCAAGGTTAAAATCACCAATTAGCCAATATAGCGCTCTACTAGCGATTCTCAGGCATCTTTTATTACACTCTAAGAGAATCGAAAATTTATCCTTTGATGTATCGGCCTGGGGCTGAAAACTTATAACTTATCACCCAAAATTGGGAGATAACTAGGATACCTCAACAATCATCAACAAAGTCATCATTACATTTCAAGCCGGCAGGCCATGTGCACACGACTTCACAGGGGGTTTCGCCATAGCATGCGTTTTTCAATTTTAAGAAGCGAAAATAGTCCTTCCTTGGCCATATGTATCGCTGCTGGGAATTCCTGCTACTTTCTGATCCTTAACACCATCAACAAAAATCTCACGACGTTTCTTGATACATACTCCTTGTAATGTGACACTAGGGATAAGAGGTATGTATCCAAGAAACATACCCCGGAATGTATCATCGGAGAAATATATTCAGAAAATGTACTAAAAATTGTATCTTCGTGGATATGAATGTACTGGAAATTATCACCAGCGAAACAGGCACCTCTACCTTAAGCATTTGGTTTATCTACGATATATTCTCACTTCCAACCCCTATTAATGTATCCACAACCTAAAATATTTCGAACATACGTATATTATCCCTTCATTCGTAGAAGCCTCAGGATCGACCGCTTCGGTTCCCAAGGAATTCGAATTCACCACAAAATTAATAGCATCTGATCACGAATGAAAGAATAGCAAGAATTCTTTGAGTAGATGTTACAAACTCAATATGATTGGCAATCGGTTTCTTCTTTACTGCATCAGCTTGGGCAGGTTTGTTCAGAATTACGAGGTAATATCAAAAACCTTAATAATTTGTGGCCATAATTGGTCCTTTAAATTTACGAATGAAGGGATAGGGGTTTCGATAAAAGCTATATATAAACCTGATAAAACTACCCTTTTTGTATCTAGATGATGAAAGCCTAATGGAACGCTTTTCTTTTATAAGTCCTTAAGAAAATCTCGAATGCTTCTCTAAGTGTCTACGACAAGATTTTAGTTTTATATTGCTTACAGCTTTTATTAAAGCCCCCATAATGTGTAGTAACACAATCTTTACACAAAAAGCATGCGCATTCTCTCATGCCCAGATTTCTAGCCTCACTCGCAAGCTCGGTCGACCGCAAAAATTATTTTCGCAGCCTGGGTACGAGACAAACATGTGCATAAGTATATATACCAAAAAAGTCCCACACATATTATCATCATAACCGTGATATCTACATCTGTACCCTCCCTCCCCTCACCTTCATCTACTGTATACACTTGGATAAAAGGTACGCCCCTAATTAAGTTAGCGCAACTAATCAAGTAAGAAGTATGCTAAATACAGAAATTAAAAAAGGATCATGTCTTATTTTAATTTCCAGTATTTTTTTCTTATTCGGTAATATGTTAAGCGCTAACCTAATCGGGGGCGTTCCTTTTTTGTTTTGTTTTAATCATACTGTATTCACTCTACCTAGAGTATGACAGGACCTATTCTCCCCTCCGCCTCTGGGCGAGCCGGCTATGTGGCGGAGATCCCCAGCAGCTACCTTCCCCTCTGGGCGGCGTTCCTTTTATCCGAGTGTATACGGTATTTCATCCCAATTACAACCTCCGAGAAGCGAAAGTAAGACCTGAATTACACCTCCAGTTTTAACCTAAGAAGCAGCCGAATTTAACCACGTGGGGAGGTAGGTGACATTGCAGACATCAAAACCACTAGTTCCACCCGTTCCATTGCTACCAGGTGATCGGCTTTCTGAACAGTTAGATTCGACAGCTTTTCTTCCAAAAACTCAATATCACGATCAACTTCAGCGATTTTCGCCATGACATCTTGTTGGGTCATGACATCTTCCTCCTCTTGCATGCCGCCTTCATCCATCTTGTCTTCTGGCTTCACAGACGGAGGAAGTTATGGTTGATACTGCTGAAGTTTCTGCGAGGGGCTAGGGGACTTAGGTAGCGTCTCCCGTCTGCCAGTTGCTTTCCTGTATTTAATCTTGCGGAGCCGTTTGAAGCTTCGGTGTCATCTGAATGACAACTATATTGCTCCAGTTAGTCTTCATCTTCCTCGGAGCTAAGCAGAGCAAGTGGAAGAGATAGAAGCCTAACGCTCTCTAAGCGTTTGCGAACATGGTGATATCGTCTTTCCATCCCTTTTCCTGCAGCTGGGGTGAATTCGATGAGGCATATCGGGCACATGCTGAGCGTCGATATTTGGTGATCGCGATTTGACTGCCGGAATACAAAAAGCTCGATCAAAATCTAGAAAGCGTCCTGAGGGACATCGATACGGCACAGTGGTTATATACAAGAACAATCGATATACTGTTATCGAAGGCCGTCGAAGATGAGAAACGAGAGATAATGTTGCGCGATACATCTTATAAAACCTAGACATTAGCAAGATTGGATGAAATCTTTGCGCCATGCTAGGAAACCTGAACATACGGCGGCTGGTCGAGAACTCAATTCGGGGTATGAACAAAGCGATGGCAGAGATTGAATCCACTTTGGTCATTTTGAATCACCGTAGAGAGGGAGCAACGGTGAGTTTAGCAAAAAGAATGGTAAGTGGCACTTTTCATGTTTCTCTTGGTCGAAAACGCTAACCAAGATTAATTGGCTTCCAAGATTTCAGGTGTTGTTTCTTCTGCTACTTCTCATTACCATAAAATTCATCAGATCCAAGCCGATATTGATACATCTCAACCAATGTCCCGACCTAAGAAGCTGAAAGTCGTTGCATCGGGCACCATCACAGATCTCAAAAATTTGCACAAGGAAATATCAGAGCATAAAAATAATCTCCAGGCTGTTGTCTAGCTCTCACGGCAAGGCTACCATTCAGCCAAGCATCCGGCTGCTGAATATTTCCGGACGGAGGAAATGGATTGGAAAAGCGAAATTCAAGGAGTCAAACAGCGCCCAACCGTTGTCCATTCAAACCAGCAAAAGGGCTCAGAATTCCACCGAATGGACCGCTTTCAATCTGAAAACTGTTCAAATTGCCTCAAGAAAGCTTCTGGAATAGTTTGTAAGGCCCTGCGTATACGCTGCCGATGCCATCCCCTCCATCTTTGTCTCGACAACATGGCAATAGCTTCCAGAGTCTATAGCCAAGCCAAAAGCTCAATTCCTCATTTTACTTTCGCAATCAAGAAGAAATAACTGCGAGCTCAGGCTCCCAAGTACTAATCGCCCGATCCCCTATCTACATTTCACATATCACTACCTCAATTCGATAGACGCACCACTAGGCGAGTTCGACTATAGCCAACCCGATGCGGTATACCAAGAACTCCTAGCACTGGAAGAACAGTTCGTAAACACTTTCGGGTCTACAATAGCTCTGTCTATGATATAGCGAGCTTTACCTGCGACGAATATTTTCCCTTAAAGCCCTCAATTTCAGCCCTGTCGTCTCACTTGACCGGCTAATATCGTGCTCACCGGGAAAGCTTGAGCCCCTAAGCTGCTGTCAAATACCAACGAACCTGATGAAATCGGTACTTTCTTTCTATGCTTCTCCGTGGATACGCGACTGGACGCTCGATACCATTCAGTGCTACGGCAAGTCTGCCAATCCCTTTCAAGAACTCTGGATTCCGCATGTACCAGTAAAGTTCTCCTCAAATGTCGGGTCTCGTAATAGGGAAGCCCATGTATTAGGTCTGATCTTACTGCAACTAGGTCGGAAACAACGACTTGATGACAACAATGAAGGTGGGGAGGAAGAAGAAGTTATTCTCGAAAAAGCACTTACCGATTTACATACAAAAATGGGGCAGTTTATCCAGAGTTGGTTGAGAAGCGTATCTGGACCTGGGGTCAAGGGAACTTGGATCTTATGGAGGAGGAGAATTTGAAGAAATCTCTTTTGGATATCGAGAAGTTGGAGAAACTCCTCGTGAATTTCACACCTCGGTATGTACCTCTTTCATTCGTAGATGCATCTAAATTCCAAGCTGACTTGGGTGCTAGACCTCGAGGCATGTGCCAACGTGCTGCTAATACCTCTGCAAAATCATGTTAGGAAGACTCCTAGAGCTAGAATGCGACAATTCTAGGAGTGGCGAGTTTTGATGATTGAAGTTAGATCGGATCGTGATTATGGAAAATTCAACATTAGTTACCATTGTACGTAGTAATTCTTGCTGCCAACGAACTTTTATATGTCGCTACGCCAATATAACACCCGTTAGGACCCAGGCTTCGGGTGTCGTGGTCTGAGCGGCTGTCTTAAATGGTGGAGCTTAAGGAATTGAAGAATGCCGTAACTGTGGCACATGCGGGTCCCATAACTCCAGATCCTCGCGATAACCGGTACCCAACAAAGTTGACACGAATATTGAAACCTGTCCTTGTTTCTGAACATAGTGCTTAACTAATTAGTCTATATAAATTTCCACTACAATTGATATTGATGTCAGAAAGACAGGTACAACAACCTACGTATACATCGATATCATGAGAGTGATCTGGCGAAGATAGCTATATTTCCTTCCAAGACAAATCCACCAAACTGTTCCACTAGTTGTCACCCTCCAGCAATGATTATGATAATAAAGCCAAACAACCAAAACTTAGATTTACATTGAAGTCAGGCGGAACGTCCGATTAAGTGCGAGTGCCATAAATGCGCCAATAGCGTGCTAAGCGTATGAACATTCTAAATTGGTGATGTTTTCTCGTGCCCGTAACCTCACTGCAAGCTCGCTCGGCAAGGGAGAGTAAAAGCGTACTCTAATAGACCGCACTAAAAGCTGCTGGCCACCTGATCGGGAAGGTACACTGTCTGGAGTAGGTAAAGCGCTGATGAAATATCTGTGCTTAAGTATTTAGATTTCTATTATTTTCGCAGTCTATAGCTACATAATACAAACCTGAGTACTATAATTTTTTGCTACCTCGATTCCTGACGACTTCTGACTTTCCGGTTTACAAAAGTCCCGGGTCATGTGATCTCAGGGTTAGGGGTGCGAGTGGATTTTGTGTACGTGTAGGCGAGACTCGTCAAAAGATAACACCACCACTATCAGCCAGCGACAGCGATCAATTGCGTATCTTGTAATATATTGCGTGGTTGAGCTATTTCAACTCATTGCAGCATACTTGAGATCGTGGCCTCACCATTTCCACTTGCACCCCTAACCCTGAGATCACATGACCTGGTGACTTTTCGGCCGCGTGAGTAGGTATTATGAATAGCGTCACTGAAAAAACCAAACAGACCGAAACACGTTTTATGTGTGATATTATTGCGTTGTCATTTTTTTGATTTTGTCTAGTATCATCGCTTGGCAATTTGGCAAGTTGCGCTTCTTGTTGGCAATATTACAACAATCCGTTTGTGCTAACAAAGTGACCTTTGAATGAATAAAACTGTTGTTTGACATGCCCGCTATAGCTATTAGCTCGGGCCATACACGAGCAGCTGAATCCATCGCCGGTCTCTCTCGAATTAGTTTGAGTTATTGGACCAATCCGAAAACCAGTCAGCGGATTCAGAGAGCCCTAGCTATAGTGAAGTTTATCGTGGCCTGAGTAAGAGCTATTCCGCATCAAAGCCAGATTGATTCCATGGGATGTGAACGGAAGCAGTGGATAGGTAATGCGGGGTATCTCGGACAGCATACCAATCAACATATTAAACGAACATATACGCGTTCATGGAATTACTTTTACTGGCTCGCATCTGTTATCACAATATGCACGTATGACAGCCGCATGTGACTAACCCAGCTAAGACCAGATGGCGATCGAACAAATAGACGCAACAGATTCGGTCTCTGTGCAACCTGCACGTACTACAAAAGCAGCGGGTTTTGCCAGGTTAATATTACACGGTAAACCTCCACGGTAGTCAACTTATCACCGCCCATCATGGCTGTTAACCGCCACTTCATACCCATCCTCGCGTTACCGCTCTTTCCGGTCCTATCTTCTGGTGACAATGGAGACGAATTCACGAATAATTTGTTTTCGGATCTCGCGCCGTGCGTATCTTAGTCCCACTTGGTGTGACGAAAGCTGATGGAGAGGTTTTAAAAGGATGTTGGCATTATTTGGGGAGCGATTTGCCCAACAATTCATGAGTCAATCCAGTCTGTCTTTCCACCTTCGTCTTAGGCAAAGGATTTTGGCGACTAAGCAACTTCGAACCTTGATTTTGTGGCATTGAGTAGTATTGACCGGTGTGTCCAATAGTGGGGTGGCTAGACCACATCATCATGGCCATGGCGCCGCTTGGAATACTTACCGCTATGGTGGCTGCAATCAGAGTTGGTATGTTCTACTGCGAATAATCTTGGATCTCACACTCACCAATTCCGTGCAAAGGCGGGCCATCCTGGCTTAAAGCAATCGTGGGTCGCGCTCGAGAAAACATAGCTACCGCAGAGATTGAGCTCATGAGTTCCACAAGCCATGAGGTGGGCGAGCTATGGAATGGGCAGACGGTCGTTAGAACTTTGGGAAGTCCCGAGATACAGCAGTTAGTATTTCTGGAGGGCTCAAATGATGGAACCGGATATGGACTGTATTCCTTGTCCGTTGCAGAAGCTGAGGAGTACCTCTGTCCCAAGTCAATCACGGTTTCCTCTGATCATAAATTGTACCATTGTGATTACACTAATCCCTCTCGGTAGCTTGCGAAGATCCACTTGTTACCTGGTGTCACTGGTCATGGGGTAAGCTCGTCGTCGCTTCTTTGAACATGCCTTGATGTTGAACTGGCCACAGCGAAGATCTCGAGCATATTCATTCGTCCTCAACTAGAATCAGACGTGGAGACCGGACGCGCAGGAGGCAGTACTTTTTTGCCTACCCATACCCAACCAACTGGTGATCTTGAGGGTAGGGAGAAGCCTCCAGAGGCAGCTCCAAATATCTCGTTGAACCTCCACGGTGGCAGCAAAACGGAAGATCTCTGCTTTACTGCGCTATGTGGCGTACTTCTACAATTCGGAGTGTTGGCCATTTCAGGACTTGCAGTCTACCACCCGGTTTGGAAACGTCGATTTCTAAAGAACGGACAGCCAATTTTGGGTTACGCATATCCACTCCTGAGTATTGGAACAGTAATTCTGGTTGCTGGCATGATGATTTGCTCTGCAATTGTCGAGCAGAGCACCTCCGAAACGAAGTGGGTTGCAGGGCCCAACTATGGAAATCTTTTCAGGAAACAATCTCAGCCAAACCCACAATCCAAAAGTGCCCCCATACACGATGCACCAGCCAGTGCAGTCCGCTCTTTTCAGGATCCGGAGCCCTCAGAGCCTGGGTCGAGTCCTTCACAAGCAGAGCCGGCCTCATTGCCAGTTAAGCCATCCCTAGAGGTAAAGGAACAGTCAGATTCCATGATTCAAAGCATGGAAAGCGCAAGTCATATCCCTTCAGCCCTCGCTTGTGTAGGATTCACAGCTAGCGCTGTCGCACACCCGCGGACTTCTAAGGCGCTGCAGCCACAACCTAAGTTTCGCGCCCGGGTGCTATGGCTACAAAAGTCGCACACTGTTTCGGATCAGCGCTTTGATGCTTTCGTGATCATTGCACAGGAACCTCGAAACGTCATTCTCACATCTAAACGCTCCAACAATGCACTTGGTCTTGGTGACGGTCGACGCCCCCACAGCGGGACAAGTAGGCAGTCAGTGCGGCAACAAATTGCTTCAAATCGCTTTGAAGCATTCACCGTGGCGGGTGTTGTACTTTCGTTGGTAGGATTTGTACTCCAATTCCAAGCATTACGAGGACTACATTGGTCAGCTTCTATTTCCCAACTAGCGGCGATATTTCTGATGACTTTGCTGCGGGCATGGGTCCGTCGTGGGCTCATTGTTGAACCTTCCGCATATAGAGTGCTAGACGGTTATCAGATGGACTGGCTAGCACTCCACATGACTGCGGACCCTAAACTTTGGACGAAAGATATTGATGGCTCAGTAAAGAAATACTCGCACAGCATTACGCCGGACGTGCGCAACGACGTTGCTAAAAAGTCGGATGAAGATCCCACAGCACCAACCGACGGCGTCTCAAAAACGACCGAGTCAAATGTGTGGTTTATTATTACCGGTCCACGGCAATTTGCGTGCCAAGGCTCATGGGACATTGAGGCTGATGTTGATATACGCAACGGTAACGCTCAGAAGACCATGAAGATCAGGCAGAGGTTGGGGTATCTTACGCGGTGGTCCGGCCCAGCATCCACGCCAGCCATTTCT
>WHVE01000881.1:0-49176 GCA_015178995.1 Trichophaea hybrida | reverse complement strand
TCTTCGGAGACCCACAAAAAGCGGCCTACTACAAAATATGCATATTGTTTGCAGCGGAAAATACCCCAATTCTTCGACATTATGAAGAAGATCGACCAGCAATAGTCGAGACTGACGCCTCAGACTTTGCCATGGGAGCAATTCTATCGCAAAAATTTGAAGACGCTAAAATGCACCCTGTTGCCTTTATCTCCAAGAAATTCTCACCCGCCAAAATCAACTATCAAATATACGACAAAGAAATGCTTGCCATAGTATACGCTTTCAAAACATGGCGATGTTACCTCCAAGGAGCTACACATACGACTATCGTTTTCTCTGACCATATGAATCTACAGTACTTTAAAGAAACCAATCAACTCAATCGAAGGCAAGCTAGATGGGCAGAAGTACTACAAGAATATAATTTCAAAATCGTATACAGAAAAGGTTCAGCAAATGGAAAAGCAGATGCCTTATCAAGATGTCCGGAGTTCATCTCTAGAGAGGGAGGTACGCAAAGTACAGAAAAGAAAGCTTTATTAGGACCAGAACTTTGGATGAACATCGGAACAATGGATATTGTCGATGAGGAAATAGGAGAAATCTCATTCGCCGAATTCTCAGTTAAAAAATTAACACCCGGAATGAAAGAACGATGGATTACTGAAGTAGAAAAAGATGAAGAATATAAGGAGATATTAAGAAAAGTTAGCAACAAGGAAAAGAACGTTGACGAAAGATTTGGAATAGATACGGAAGGGATGTTGGTTTGGAAAGGAAGGCTATACGCACCAACGGGTTTTAGAAGAGAAGTACTCAAACGAGAGCACGACTCCAAGGTGGCAGGACACTTCGGAAGAGAACGTACAATGGAACTCATCACCAGAAACTTCTACTGGCCCAAGTTAGAAGAAGAAGTTCGAGACTATTGCAACAAATGCGACTCGTGTCAAAGAACGAAAAGCCCCCGACATGCGAAACATGGATTACTACATCCATTGGAATTACCATCGTCACCATGGTCATTCATATCAGTCGACTTTATCACAGACCTACCAGAGTCAGATAGATGCAAAAATATCATGGTAGTAATCGATCGCTTCACGAAAATGGCTCATTTTATACCAACAGCCAAACGGGAATCGTCAGTAGTAGCCAAACTGTTCCTAGACAATGTGTGGAAATATCACGGACTGCCAACAGATATAGTATCGGACAGAGACGGGGTATTTACCGGACACTTCATTGCAGACTTATATCAATTCCTAGGAATCAAACGTTCAATGTCAACAGCGTTCCACCCTCAAACGGACGGACAAACAGAACGGATGAACCAGACAATTGAACATTATCTACGAACATACTGCAACTACGAACAAGACAATTGGAAAGAAATGTTACCAATGGCCGAATACGCATACAACAACTCCAAACATGCGGCAACCAAAATGACACCTTTCTATGCGAACTACGGATATGAACCACGCACCAATTGGCCCACCGAAGTGGAATTCAAAAACCCAAGCTCGGAAATATACGCTCACTACATGGTAGACGTCTATCGCAAACTCGAAACACAACTTGAAAGCAGTCGCGAAAAAATGGCAACGTACTACGATCGAAAAAGAAAGCCATCACCAGAATTCAAGGTCAATGATTGGGTAATGCTAGATGGAAGAAATATTCGAACCAAGAGGCAATGCAGAAAACTCGACGACAAACTATACGGACCTTTTAAAATCAGTAAAGTCGGAAGCAACAAACGATGGTGTCGGTTGGAACTACCAGCGTCATGGAAAATACATCCTACATTCAATGTCGCCCTACTGGAACTATACCGAGGAGAAGTCAAAGAAAAAAATATTCCACCAATAGAAGCAGACAACGAAGGATGGATACCCGAAGCTATTATAGCCAGTGGACCGACAGACGAGGATCATCGGAAGCACGTATATTTGGTCAAGTGGGAAGGATTTACGCACGAAGAAAATACTTGGGAATCCTACGAACATCTAGCAGAAATAGCACCAGAACTAATCAATAAGTTCTACGAACAAAAACCAGAGATGGAAAAAGACAAAAGATGGAAACAAAACAAGAAAACACAAAAGAAAAAGAGAAGGAATAAATAGATTTCTTTTATTTAAAAAACTCACACCGCATTTGATTTTATGTAAGCGGAGGTCACCTTTATTTTTATTTTTTATTTTTTGTTTTATCCAAAAAGATTAGCTACACCTATAGTGTACACTGTCTGAGTGGTAACTATTGCAAAAGAATCACTTCTTATGTTGGAGTACTCTGTTGAGGTCACCAGAGCTAGAGAGGGAGGTAATGTTAGGGGTTTCCCCTTAGCATACGTATGAAGTACATCAGGCTTAGTCTCCCAGGCTTGCCGTTATTCAAAGATGACTAACGGTTAAGATCACACCCCTGAGGATGTCTACCGATGAGTTAGCAGACGGCCCAACATAGCCGGGTGAAATCCCCATAATAGTCTATGCTACAATACTACGTCTCAGCATAGGGAATAGCTACCCAGTGTGGAGACAGTACGCACACTCGATCAGACAGTAATCTTGGGGGGTAAAAACCCATAGTACTGGCCAAGGCATGGGACACACCAACCATACTGCCGAAGCAATGTAACTGCCAAGCAGGGGTCTTCGGATCAGCTGTGCGTTACGGATCAGACCAGTGTTATCTTCGTTATCATGCTAATACTGGGACAAACCATACCCATGCTTAGCTTCATGGATTTGGTTGGACAAGCGATATTATCTTAGTATGCGGGACTTTGCTATCTTTAGAGCTAGAATAAGCAAAGGAGATAAGCTAACTGCGCCCTGGTAGTTGACTCTACCTAAAAGATAAGTGCTTGGATCTAGACTGTCGAACCCCAGCTCTGCCGTGTTTGCAACACGATAACTGAGAGAGGGCACCCCCTTCGGGGAACACGGATAAGACCCGATGACACTAGGTACGTGGCAATGTATGGGTTGGCAGCTCATTAAATCATTGATCACTATTCCACTCAATACGAAGAAAGATAACTAATACGAAGTAATGGTCCGATATGTATGTCAGCAACGTCATAACATGCAGGATAACCTTTGGGAACTCCTGGTGGGGGCTTACGCAACCACACGTTGTCAAACGGAACTCTCCACAGCTAACTACCGAGATCGGCTCTGAAGCAACGATCGGATGTTATGTGAACACCCACTACGGTGGACTGAGTGTTTATGAGATAGTACTATACACACACATCATAGATTACAGAGAAGTACCGTCACCCCTTAGCAGGATGGTTTGACGCGGAAATACTCACCTATAACAGACCACCTTAAACCCACAAGTTTAAACACAACGATTCAAGCAACAGTCGAACAAACCACAGTCAGAACACAACAGCGGAAAAACCACCTGAAATATTATTAAGTTAATTACCTTAAGAATATTCACCAATAAATTTTTATGTCTGTATCAGACGATCAGAAGATTCTCTACGCTCGCATCTTGCACGCCCAAGCAAATACTCGAGCCAAATACGAACACCTCGCACGATACCTTGTTCGTCATAACCTTTGGGTAGAATACTACCACTATTTCCATACCGGTGAACTTCCTTCCCAAGTCGCCTTTGACGAGTCATCGGAGGATTACCTCCAAGACAGTTACGACTTTTAAATAAGGGCCATACTGCAATAGATGCCCGTATTTATACATACAGTACAACGATGTAAACGCGTCACAATCAAACTCCATATTTTCAGTTGGATTATTAAAATTAAGATACGCCTTTACCATAAGTCGGTACAACAATATCGATAAGTTATACCTAGCTGCAGTATCCCCCTAACAGAAGATTCTCCTGACATCTTTGTAGTTTTCGAATGGTGATTGATGTAGGTATTTGTTGATTTTCCAACCAAAAGTTTGTGCTACTTCAAGGCACATGTCACAGATGTGCCTCCAGGTATCGTATTTCCAGTATATCCAGCAGTCATTGCCACAGAGAACTTCGCACCAAATACAGTTATTTGGATTCCAGCATATTGACGTCCAATGGCGAATCGCTGTCAATCGTATTCATTGATTAAATAACACTCTTCGATTGCTTTAATGTTGGCTAAAAAGCATATTTGCTTGCCGTTGGACTATATACCAAGGCAAGAGGGATTCGAGATCAATGATTCAAAGTAAACAGAGTATGCAGTTTTGTTCCTCAATGCAATTGAAAAAAGTATCGAATTCCTCTATGCCGCAGTTGCAGGTAGGTGTTATGGTCCAATCCTGAATGGCTCTGCAGTTGCAGTAGATAGTTGGGTTTGGACAATCATAGTCTAGGTCTCCTTCTTCTTCTGAACAGTAGCAAAAATAAATACAGTTGCAGGTCCTTTCGTTCTCGCTCATGTGTTTTTAGAAGTGGCACTGGTTGCTGAAAATATCTGGATTCGTAGGTCTTCGAACCGTCCACAAGCAAGATAAACAAATGTGTCTCCAGTAGAATTGGATGACCAATCTATTTTCGAAATTGCTTGCTGATTTAAAAACTGTGCAAGTGGTGTTGCAAATACAATGACAATAATAGCAACCTAAACGGTGAGGATAGCACCACATAAAACAAGAATATAACCGGTAGAATCGATTTTAAACTCGTTCTTCTGTCAAGGTTTCAGGGTTCAGTGTTGAGGGTTCAGGGCTTGGGGTTCTAGGGGTTATAAATTCAGAGAGCCAGAAGGCTCAAGAGTTGAGAATAGCCTGTAGCTGAAGAAACGAAGACTGTACTCAAGAGACTCAATCCAGAATCACCAAGTGTGAAAGAAGTGCAAGCCAAAGCTAATTGATTGTTTTATAGACAAGAAAACGAGTGAAGAAAGAAACTTATCCTCCCCCAAACGCCTGGTTTATATATAGTAATTTACTCGTTCCATAATACCTCCGAACTCCTGCTTTCTTTGTACATCACTTTTGCACGATTCTGTCGTTTCCCATTCGAAACCTGACTTCGTGCTTTATCTATTATATTAATCACCGATCATCACTCCACCATCGATCGTCACCCAGTACAACTGTGACAAGCGATTTTGATATTTATTTATATAGAGGCGATGCGAAGTCTACTGACTTGTGGAAGAGATTTATAACCGCAAAGTGAAGCAAACTAACTTATAAAAGAGATAGAAGTGAAGTGGAGACAACTGATTGTAAAAAAATGCAAAACAGCAAAGTGAAGCAAGCTAATTTATAAGAGGTTTATAGAAGTGAAGCAAAGATCATTGACTTGTAAAAGAGATTTTAGATGTGAAGTGAAGACAACTGATATGTAAAAGACACTTATAAAAGGAAAGCAAAGCAAAGACAACTGACTTGTAAGGGATTTATAGAAGCGAAGCGAAGCCAACTAACTTATAAAAGAAATTCATTACAGTGAAGCAAAGACCACTGACTGGTGAAAGAGATTTATAGAAGTAAAGCAAAGACAACTGATATGTAAATAACATTTATAAAAGGAAAGCAAAGTGAAGACAACTGATATGTAAAATACATTTATAAAAGGGAAGTGAAGCAAAGTAAAGACAACTGGCTTGTAAAAGAGTTGTGTAGAAGCGAAGGAGTAGTATTTATATTTTTTATATTGTTTTATAGGCCAAGCTATTTAATTTGTGTAATTTTGGTTGTCCCATTCATGGAACCGCCCTGTCCATGGATGGTGCGGCCTATCCATGGATGGGCGGCTACCACGAATGGGTCACAACAGTGCTTTGCGCCAAAGAAGAACTGAAATGCTCCCGCCCCGCTTGCGTAGATTCCGTACGTGTGGTTCTTTGGCGTTTCAACTCCTTTGACACATACATCTTCAATACCCGGATTTAGCAACAGAAATAGCATCGCTTTCTTGAATTCTACGTCATAGAAGTCAATGATTCAACTCTCATTGATAATGAGGGTGGTTGCCCAGTTAATTTCGAGTCGTCCAAATCATTAACGGGGTAAATCGGAATCAACATGTCGAAGGAGGGAGAACTGCAATCTGGGTGAGCATGCAGGAGGTTGGGAAGAAGCTTGATCTTGGATTCCATAACTAACTTCTAGTCAGATGCCGTGAAGTGGGAAAGTTTAGCAACCAGGTACTTTCAGTCTGGGTATCACGGTATGTCGTTCCAACCAGTGATCCCAATCGTCCGGTCTAGTCAGTCACAGTCCGGTGGCGGACATTCGACCGGGACTCTGGTCTCCTCGACTAGTATAGACCAGACTTTAGGTTTGGTCTGGGTCCAGACGACAGTCTAATACAATTTACTACAATTGAATCTGAACTATTTACAGAGCATGGGTTCCACATTTTTGAACTAATTTCCCGTACTTTCAACTTTCACCTGCTTTATCCAACTATGTGGTGACATTGGTGTGATGGCGCACAGGCAGTATAGTGGATTGTGGTGCAGGTCGAACCTTATTTACTAGCATCCACGGTAACCATCGTCATCACAGCATCAGACTGTTGTCAACCTGAGTTCCATGGTCCAGTCATAATTCGGTCACCACTAGTGCTAGTCCACGGACTTGACCTGACGAAACCCTGACGAATAGTCTGGGACCGGTCGGGACCGGACGATTGGGATCACTGGTTCCAACTCTGGCTTCCATGCTCCAGTCTCCAGCTTTCTCAAATCCCGGGACGAGTAACTAGGCAAGTTCGTCTCGTGCGTAATAGGAGATGATACGATGATGTCTTCGGGTCGCGCCAAGTGCATCAACCCGATTACAAAGTTCTTTGAAGATCGATCCGAAATCGTTAAGGAGGTTACCCTTGAATTAGTCGATTTATTGGCAGACAGCTGTTGTGTGTGTGAGGTTGTATGGGGTGGGAAGGTTGTTTTATTTGTATTTTGTTCTACTGTAGGGGAGAGTTGATCTCATAAACCAGACCCCTACTAACCGCAACGGCGAATAGGAGGGGGGAGTATGAAAAAGAAACCGCCCTAGACTAGTTAAATCCACGCTTACTTACATAGTAGTACTAAGTACTCGCATGTGGAAGGCGAAATCAGAAATGTATAATCCCTGCTCACATAGATATTTGAACTTTGCCATGCACGACAGCCCACTACTGGGCTCGTGCCCGTGTGGTGATTAAATGCCCTGGCATCTCATACAAAGCAGAGCCCGGGTAGGCAAGTATAAGCCGAAGGGTTTGAAGTTTGATGTCGAGCGGAGCGGTTAGTCTAGGCACTCGTTCTATGGGTTAGAAATTGCAAGTGAAAGATACTTTGAGTTGCGTACGCGAACTTTTATGCCGGCTTTGGCAAAATTTGGAGTGGTGAAGCATGTCCCTAGCTGTTGGGTATGTGATAGCATATCAGGATGGAGATTGGTGGAGTGGGGCGGGTGATTGAGTTTTTGTTTGGTGATTAAGTGAGATTTGACCGGAAGGCAAGCGAATGTAACCCTAGACCCTAATAACTTGCTTTCACATACTTCAAGCGCTTTAGCGCAGGATGCCGCTGCAAACGCAAATCGGTTCTCCCCCTGATACAACGTTCCTCAATTGTAAGAGATGATTCCAACCGTTGCCTGAACCTGATTCGCGTATTCCAATAGCCGCCCAGGTGCCCTTCAATGAGGGAATGGAACAGTCCCTCAAGCTTGAATCGATAGCAATCAAAAGTTTGAACTTACAGTCTGTCAGACGGCTTTTTTTCGCTAGTGCCTAGCCCATCGCGCGCCTACTATCATCAATTCCCCATCCTCGAGCTCGCATTAACGTTTGGCGATCTTCATGAAAATTAATCGCCGAGAGACGGCATTTATTGTAAGTACTGAATTATATGCGCCAACCATCAAACATAAAACGCGCAGATCCCTAGTTCACACATTCTATGAATTGAAGGGATCCTACATCCTAACATATATATGCTCTACTCCACCGGCCAAGGTCTCCACTTGACCAAAAGGATATCCCCTTGACCAAGATGGCCGCTTTCCAGGGAGGGTATCCTGCCAGGCAAGATTCTTGATTGCGGGGTGGGACACCTCAGGGCGGCAAAGAAGGTAGTCTGTATGGGGTGTGAGGGATATCCTCAGTGCAAAAAACCTTCTCTTTCATTCGTCTAGAACTATCAAATATACTGTATCTACTATGCTTCAGTCCTTCGAGTCTTTCTAGGGGGTGCAGAGGTAAAGTTATCGGCAAGAGACATGGTGTTTGGTGAATAAGTAGTAAGAGAATACTGTGTAAGTGGTAATTGTAACTGTGTGCGACGATTGATTTTTTATCTGACATAGGTATCTATACTCGTATATATACAAGAGCTCTGTGTATTCATCTGCACGTATGCATATATCATTAGCCAGTACGTATATATGCGTACTCAGCTGGAATGCATATATGCGCACTCAGCTGGAACGCATATATGCACACTCAGCTGTACATCACCAGCTAAATCCCGTCAGTGAAACTATGTACCTTCAGCTCAGCTGAATATCATACACCCATATGCGCAATTCCTATGTGGTATCTTGGCCGGCAGGATGTCCCTACTTAGTAAGTGGGACATCTCCCACCCGCCAGTTAAGAATCTTGCTTGGGAGGATACCCTCCCAGCCAAGTAGCCATCTTGGGCAAGGGGATATCCCCTTGACCAATGGGATATCCTCTTGGTCAAGTGGAGAACTTGACCGCTGGGGTAGAACATATATATTCAGCTATACGACGAGCCTGCAAATTCGCGAAAGTAATGGAGGTCCTCGCGACGAGTGAGGACCAGTGATGTCATGGCCATCCATACTTTACAGACAAAGTTGGAGCGTCTTCTGTTATGATCAGTAGTTATGTGCAGGCTCCTGCGGACATGAGAATTGACATAGGAAGTCTATCGGATGATCATTTACAAACTGTCAACTTATCTTGATATCCTGCAGCATACTTATATTTACTTCCTAGAATCTAACTCCCGTTCTCATGTGCGCATGCATGATCATTTATTTTTCCCCACGCCCCAAGAACCCACTTTCTCCATATCGATGTATTTTCTAGCACTGAAGTACATATGAATGACTTGCTGTTATTGGACCCTTCTGGTTAAATGGCTTTGTTTCTTGCAAAAATTGCCCCGAATATTACTGTGACTATTGTAAACGTGCATCTGGTGACTACTACATGCATATGGTCGGGTGAATCCGATGATAGTAAAACTGGGTGGTATAAACGACGCTGTGTCTTTTGGAGGCATGGGTGGGTGGTTTTGATATGTATAGTATGTTACAGATGGCCTAGTGACATATTCCTTATCAGCCAGTCACCTTGAAATTGCCTGAGGCCTTGGCGACATATACCTTACTGCGATGACTGATATATATGCGCGGAACTTCCCAAAACGCCCTTGAGTTTGGGAAGAAGGGCGTATGTGGTATTTCCTGCGACTCCAAATATCCCTAACCTCAGAATAACGTCTCTTCCTCGTCCTACTCATAATCACACGCCATCCAAAGTACAACCAATCATGCAGTTTACCCTGACAGTAATATTCCTCAGCGCTTTGGCCATCATTGGCGACTCCTGGGAACTGGTTCTCCGCACTATGTAAGAGTTCATTAGTTTTACCACGTGTGAGTGCACATATAAGTCGAGAAGTAGTGTGTAGTATCGCTCTGTCCGAACGTTCGCCCAACGACTACAACTGCAAGTATGATTTTTGCCTTTGATACCTATCATTAAGGCTCATACTTCCACTCATATCCACATCCAAAGTAACAAACGTGGAGATAGCCAGCCGTCCCATTGGACTGCAAAAAACTTGCAAACTTCTCTTCGGAGATTCCCGATAAAACACTTCAAGAGACATAATCATTTTTGCCTGGTACGGAAACGTTAGTTTAGCTCGCTTACGCATGGAATGTCGCGCGAAACGTCAGAGAAGTTCCTTCTTTCCGCACAAAGTTACACTAACATTCAGCCTCAATATGCATATCCAGACCTTGGCCTGAGTTCGAACCTAGCATCGTTCGCCCAAAGAGGAGAAATTCGAGGATAGATCATGAGTTTGTGCTTGGCCTACATGTTTGGTGATATATACTGCATACTTTTTAATAGGCATTTTTTCTCAACTAACTGCAGGGCACTGCATTAGTGACTAATTCCAGATTCCAGCATGTAGTATAAGGCATATGGTGTGCAGGTGATCTACCTGAGACTATCTCTGAACCCTGAGAACAGTTTCTTTCTGGGGCACCTGTTTGTTTTGCAATTGTGTTTTGGATTGTATCCTTGCAATTTAGTGGTTACAGGATTGAGGTGAAAACCCGGCGATATCTATCAACATTTCAATATGTTTGCGGCCATCCAATGGTGGAAATGGCTTCTTCTTCTTCAAGTCCTGTATTTTTTAAGTTTTACCTTCCTGTGATTTGTAATTAATGATTTGTAATCCACTCAATTTATCTAACACAGAACTTTCGAAGTACATCTAGATTGAAATTTGCATACTCCATGGTGGCTACTGTTGTATCGGTTGTGGTTTTCGGGAGGGTTGACGATAGTAGCACGAACTTATCTCAGCCGTTCGAAGTTTCTCTCGGCGCAGATATTGGCAACTCAATGCAGTTTAGAATTCTCTCTAGAAGTCTTCTAATGCCGGCGGGTACCGGTATTTAGGAATTATTGTTGGACGACATGCGCAGAGAAAAGCAGCCAAATTGCATATACTATCGGGAATAAGAGCTGGTGATTCTTCCCACAATAGCCACATCTTCCAGATAGGTTCATATCCATCTTCACCATGGCCATCTCCACCTTCCTCTCCTCCGTCATGGGGTCAAACAGAACGCCATCAAATCCTTCCTCTTCCGCTGCACCGCGCTCCTCCTCCAACTTGCGGTGTACAGATTCTTCTACTTCATTGCATATCAACAACGCGCTTTTACATCGTACTTAATGTTCGTCTAGGATAAGATCTAGCAATTGTAGTTTGTTCTTTCTCGCAAGCTTAGTAGGAATGGGGTCTTGGTCCTATCTTTGAACGTTTTGTTGCTTGTTGCCAATCTCTATGATACTCTACTTTGGTCTCTCGACAAGCCCAGATATATTGCCGCTAAGAAGCTCGTCCGTGCTTCTGAGATTGTAGGTAGCTTTCTGGAGCGGCCAGCGTATATTATTACCTATAAGAGCGTACCCAGTAGCAGCGTTACAGAGCTGGATAAGGATCTAGTTGAGATCATGGGTGCGAACATGTTTAAGCCCAGGGCAAACATCACATTGCAAGAGAAGGTTGACCATGGGACGAGAAATGCTCTTCAACCACCGAAAATCGAACGCTCAAGGATACAGTCTCACGGATCTGGCTAGACGACGACGGGTTCTCGGTGATAACAGACTTGGATATCCCTACAGGAAAGGACTTCTTTTGCCCAACAGTTCCATCTGGCGAGGATCAAATGATGTGGAGATGCAGCTTCAATAACTCCAAAGCGCTGGCGTACTTTCAGAAACGGATTGGACAACCATTAATTTTCTATGACGAGGACTCGGAGAGAAAGTTTGCGTATCAGTTTATTCCACCGATGCGTGAGGATAATATCCGGTTCATACTTGGAGCGGGCGGTGATTCTGCGTGGATGAGCCAGGTTTTTAGGCCGAGAGAGACATACTTTTATGTTGAGAGCTTTCAAAACCACGATGATGTCGATTGGTTCTGTTCCTCTCGCAGTCAGCGAGATTCAAAATCTAGTAAAGCGGACATATCCAAGTAATCCAGAAAGCGAGCTCGGCCGCACCGCTATCGACGATGTCAATAAATTCATTATCGATATACTAGTCATGACGAGAGTTCACTGGGCCTAGTAAAGAGGCTGCCACCACAAGCGAACGAGAAGACGACGCCGAACATTACCCTAGCGACAATGTGTTTAAGGAGACTGTTGACGACAATCCTGAGCACCATGGGACAGAATATCAGGAGTCACGATGCCTAGAGCACGAATGGTGTTTCTCGCAACCTCTTGATCTAGTGGCTCGCTGGGGGTCGATCCGGTGCCCGAAGGCTGCCCAACTGCAAGCTCACTTGGCTACACCAAAGGGGTTGTGGCCAAAAGCGGGAGAGAAGACGAGGACGAACATCACCCCAGCGACAATGTATATGAGGGGGCTACTGATGATAATCCCGAACGCCATAGGGACAGAGGATCAGTACTCATATTGCCTAGTTCACAAATAACTTTGCCCACGATCTCTAGCTCTAGTTACTCGCTGGAAGTTGATCCGACGCTGCGTGACTGTCGACCCACCAATAAGCGGCGTACGTTATTTCGATCCGTTGTGCAGGGCAAGCCCCGCAAGGTATCGGAGGTTTTGAAAAACATCCTGAAAATTACAATCCCGGGGAGAGTATGAATGCAACCCTGGATTGGATCTGGACGGAAACCGAGATGCTTTCGGGTCTTACGGCACAGTATGGCCTTCTGAGACGTTCAGAATATCGGCTACTCATTCGATTTTCGATCGCCCATTGAAGAGACATCTGGCCAGATATGGGTACTGTACCGCGAGTCAAGGTTCGTACAGGATTTCGAGCGTGACGATTTTTTTCAATAGTGAATGCCCAAGAGTGAGCTGAATCCGCATAAGATCTCTTCCGACGGGCCTTGCATGATGCTTGACGTACGAGCCTTCATGCTCGATACAGTATGTTCTGTCTCTTTTCACACGTTATTATTCAAAACGGGTATTAATCAATTGTTCCTAGTAATATTTATTTACATTTTTTAATCAAACAGAAGCACCGCTTGGAGATACGCCCTTCTCACAAGAGCCGACCTAAAGGGCTTCTGTCATGGCTAGATATCTCCTCAAGTTTGCGAAAAAACGAATCAGATTCAGGATACGTACCCGAATGCTGTGCAAATAAATATTCCAAAGGGGGATCCCAGATACGCACGTGACATCTCTTGTATGGGTTTCATATACTTACAAGTAGTCGCCATTGTAAAGCACCCTCTCCTGAGAGAATAGAAATTGCCATCATGTTGTTTGCAGATCTGTGATATCGTGGCTAGAGATGTAGAGATAGATGTCGGCTGGAGGACGGATTAGTTGCTCGATCAGATGTATTAGATTCGCGATTAGATAGAAGTAGTTTTTCTCGTGCCCAGCCTCTCGTGACAAGCGAGCTTGCGTTGGGCAAGAGAAAAAGTAGTCTCGGATCACCCTGGCGGGCGAAAAAAAAAGCGTCCCGAGACTATGATAGAAGACAAGATTAGATAGCCCGATTGGGCGAGAGTATTTAGACTCGAAGACGGAGAATAGAGACCATCTTTCCTCACTCACACTCACACGTACGTACTTACCTACCTAAGTATGTACTTAACGTACATCACATCAGCCAGATATAACATTTCGCCCTGCCAGAAAATCATGCAGCAGCGTTTTCGCAGTGCGCAACTCATGGTGAAAAACAGACTCATAACAAAGTGCTGCTTTGCTGACGGCCGTAATTTTCAAGGCTGTCCGTGGCTATACGAGTCCGAGACATACAGCGCCATGATCACGACTATAACATGCAGATATTCTTCCACTAAGTGGCTCTGTTTCCAAGTCAGCCTCGCCCAGGCAACAGCACCTCAGATCTTCTGGAATTACTCAGCGTTATTTGGGGTGCCCGATAGTCGGCGACCTGGGAGATTGTATATTGATAGGTATTATAATAGTTCGAGCGGGGCGTGGAGTACCAATTTATGCGCCATTGAAAGTATTTCGTGGACGTTCACTTAGCGGATAGGTACTCCATTCAATAGTACTTCGTCCATAATTCGTTCGATCGTTCGCTATTACTTCTCTAAGCCCCAGTAGCGAGTATGTTCCGCAGAATAGGGGCAGCTATTTCTGCAATGGCATAATGTTTTGGACGCCCCAACCGTGGTGCGAAGTGCGCATTGGACTAACTGGCAAGAATAAACAATTATGAGGGCGCACATAAATATTTACCAATCAGCAACAGGCATGGCGCGAATGCGCCCCAACGGCTGAAGTCTTCTCGCACGCAAGCTATCGCACCCAACTACCTGATATAGATCACTGAAATTTATGAGGCTGATGGAATTTGTGGTGTTCGGTTCTTTGTTGTGTTCACATACTGTACTGGTCACAGTGGTTCGGACGCAGGTGGGTGCTGACAGGTATTTTCCCATTGGACAGTTATTGCTGACGGCCTTTAAGTAATTGAACAACATGATGTTGCTGCCGCAAAGCTTTACAGTGGTGTGGACATGGAGAAGCAGCAACCATTAAGTTATTGATTGTTGAAAAAGCGCAGCTAAAACGAGGATGTAAAAGATGGACCAGCTGGAAGAAGGAATAGTGCCCTTGGGTGTTTTAGAGAGAACAAATACCATCATTATATCAGTGCTAACAGATCTAACTCACCTGGCATTGGCTTCCTGATGCTGACAAGTACATATATTTGGCCGGACACACCCTTCTGACTGCTGACGTCCGAACCACTGTGACCAGTACAGTATATCTGCTTAATTAATCCTTGGCATGCAACTTGTCCAGCCATAAGGTTGACTCAGGTTCAGGTTTATTCTCCTGCTCCCCCTTAACCCCTATTGATTTGATCGGGGTAGCCGAAACTGGAGGGCTGAGTGCATGTTGTACAAGAACGCATAATCCAGATAGAGTACTGACCACAGCACCCCATTCTGCAGATGTTATAAATTCGCTGGTACGAACACTAGTCATAGAGCTCTTCCAAACATATTACCATGACACCGAAGATGAAATCACAGTATATCACCCGACCCTCACTTGTCCTCTTGGCTCTCGGCCTAGGATTGATGAAAACGACGACAGCCGCCCCTCTCAAAACACCACATTGGCTAGAGGAAATAATACCAGTCAAGGGAAACGACATGCATTCTGAGATACGCTGCTATGCACTTCCATACGGCGCCATCGGTCTCATATCACACCTGTTTACATACTACACGATCGCACTACTCTCGGTAGGGCGGTCCCCAGTCGCTCCCTGGCGAAAGCTTACCTCTCCTCGAATCGATCTTTGTCTGGCCATTTTGGGGCTACTTGGTGGAAGTGCTATCACGATCTTCACCATAATTCGATGCCTACAGCGGTGGCAATTTATACTGATTGCAGCTTGGAAAGCGGCTCTCAGCATAACACTCGGTGCCCTAAGTATCCACGTCGCAGCTCTTGAAAACTCAGCAAGGAAAAGAAATAAGCAATGGTACTTCGATATGCCCGAGGTTTTCTCGTTGGACAGGGAAGAGCTTATTGGTGCTCTGTGGTGGCTGGTTGTTTACGTGCTTGGAACTATTGTCGGACTGGTAGGACTCATCAACCTTGTGATTCATACTTGGGGCGAACCTGTTATTGTGCTATGCAGCAAGATTTTTGGAGGAATCGCGACAGGAGTGGTGGGGTTGACGTTTCTGGTCTGTCTCTATATGGAGTTTAGCGGTTTTCCGATTGCGGCGTGTATTGTGGCCTTGGGCGCTTTGTCGGCATTATACAGCGATTGGGTGCTTGCTGGTTTAGCTGGAAACCTGATTGGAGTACCTAGCAGCGACAACACCATCTTATATATTGCGTACCTTACGGCTAAGAGGTTACCTTTCTTTTCGTTTTGAAGGTCCTCAATTGTTTATTTGGTTTTTCTGGGTTTTCTACTGTGTTATGATTATAGACATTGTGGAGTCATTACTTAGATAGATAATTGTTTTTGTCTTTTTCTTTGGGATTCAGGATTTTCTTGTAAGTCTTTTTCTTTTTTATACCACCTTTGTATATATAGACCATCAAGCAAATGGGGGGAAGGAGATCAGGAAGTACGACTTGGAAGCGGCTCAGGCTGTGGAAGTACTTAGGATTAGGTTATGTCATGGCCGCAAGCGGCCGAATACAATATGATTACAAACAAACAAACAAATATATAGACCATGGCCAACTTAGCTCACCATCAACTGTAGAATGTATTGATTTTTGGTCTCTCTGTGTCAAGGCAAGCGCAACAATTGCATGTGCTCGCCTCTTAGTATCGTTCTCCATATGTATACAAGCAAACTCTTGCCTGGTTTTGCTTCTAGGTGTGTTTTCGATATTCACTTTTGTGATGAAGCGGTCTTCATATGTTGTGCATGCATATGCCAAGCTAATCTACCCATTACACAGCAACCCCGTACTATGTTAACGTTTGCGCCCTACCACTTTTGACAGAAAACTTCAATTCCAAAATCAAAATCGGTCAAGAGCGATATCGTGATGCATGCACGATCACCCATAAAAAACTAAGCATCTCCACTTCCACTCAGCCTGGCAATGACGAATCTGGGAGGAAGCAAAACGCCTTCTGTAGCTGTTGTCGGCGCAAAGATACGAAAATAACCGAGTGATATAGATGAACTTGCATGAACAATAGAGAGTACTTGAGCGTAAAATTGACGTCTTAGAATGTTTGGTCCAGACTCGAGACATCTCGAGTCCGGCTACGGACCAAACATTCTAACTCCATTTCGAACAATCCATACTGATACTAGTACTCCTCCAAAAAAGTCGCAACCGAACTCAGACACCTAAATAGTGCCCAAGTAAATCCGCTGCTAGTGAAAAAGGCTCAGTTTACTCAGTTAAGTATGCACTTTAGCTAGTTGGGTGCAACCTGGTACTTGTTGCCGGCAAAATTTAAATGGAGTGTGCCTGGTTGAAAATAAATTATGCTTAAATGACGGCCACTGCTATAGAGTAGAAGCTAAACATCGTACACGGCTAGTAAACTTGACAAGTATCTTCTACTTTAGAACCGTTTTGGTAGACTTGATAATTATTTCTGTTATGACATCAAGAGTTGCCAATTGCAATTAAACGCATTTAAATAGCTCTATTCTACAGCTACATATCGTAGACACCCGAGACTCTGGTTGTTGCGCAGGGAGTGGTAATTAGTCTAGGATCACCTTGGCGGGCTTCTGCGTAGCGAAAAAAAAAGCGTCCCGAGACTAAGTGGTAATACGCTCGGATAAACACTTCGAGCTCGGGGAAATCAAGCTTCGAATTCTGACTCAGCAGCCCTACATATTCGGGTTTTTTATTCTTCGCTAAACACTCAATCTTTTGTCTCGAGATATGCCGTTTTTTCTTTTGATCCAAGGTAGCGGTTATACCAGTGGTAAGGCGAGCTAATTGAGGTATGGTATCTTCGTTTGTAATTATAAGCCTGATGCTGTCTCCACCAAATATCAATATCTCAGAATCACGAGTCCCGCTAGTGAATTTTTCAGACGACCCAACCTTCTAGGAGTTCCCGAAACATGCTAATGCGCTTAAAGCTCAAACAGCAACTTATTTAGTATGATATAACAAATCCATGAAAGCTACAAGAGGGATATATAGCATCACGAATACAAAAGGTAGATAGACTCCTCTTGTCATGTTGTTTCAATTCGTCAGCCTTCACCTTGATATCTCTACGCCTCCGAATTCCTGATCGAATATAACCCTGACCTACATTTATTACTTTCAGCATGCGTGCCTCGTACCTTTCGGCGATTGTCTCCCTCATTGCTACAGCGGTCATTGCCGCCCCCATCGGCGGGTCTTATGGTAATACCTGGTTCCAGCATGACAAAAGATTTCGGAAATAACAAGTATAACTAAGTATATTCCAGGTTCCCTCGAGGCTCGCGATAAACCAAACACTTGCAAGATGTTCCAGATCTTTGCCTCTCCCTTCGGCACTTCCACTGGCAGGAGCGGCTATGTGGGTAACCCGACTTGCTGCTGCATCAACCAGCTATGCCATGTTATCGATTATCAAGACGGTATTGATGCTGGATCAGAGCTTGACGAGTACTTGGCTGGAGATTTCAATATTAGGGATCAGGGGGGACATCAAGCCATTGGCAGTTTGGATTCGGGCTCAACCACCTACACCGTCGCGGGTCTCGGCGCTTGCCCAAACGGTCAATAGATTTTCTGATTGCGAGCAATTTTTGTATCTTGGTTTTGGTTTAAATTCTGCCATTGGTGTAAAATTTATCGTGCCCTCACTATGCCTTCAGTAGTAGTACTGTGCTGGCGCGATCTCGCGAGGGTTGCTCTGAAGCGGGTGAACTTTCAATTTCGGCAAGAGAAAGTTTTTTGTGTTAATATCTTGTTAACAAGGTATATTTGTAGAGTACATACGTATAATTATAAAGATTCATTTACTTTTGAGTATCTTTCTACGTGTGGACAAATCGAATATCATAATCTCCGCTGATGCCCACAGTATCGAGTTAAATTCGGGATTCGAAACATTCGCAAGAGTAACTGCGGTTAAATTCCAGCTAGTGGCTCGTAGATCAATTCCAGACAATTCGGATGTGCATGTGGAACCCGTGGTCGGCCTTAACATTAAGCCGCTGCCCTGTGTCTGGCCAGTAACACCCATGTCACGGCAATGCACATCACAATGCAGAAGAGTCTCGACAACGTTCACGTCATCATCACTATACTAACGCTACAGACAGGAACTACCTCATATACTCTACTCACCCAATGAGCTAGAAAGAGGAATGGGTGGAGGGAGGAAATTGTACAAGGGGGAGCAGCGAGAGAAGAGCCATAATAGCAAATTCCCCGTGGTATATTCGTTCCGGTATTAATTTCTGCTCTCATTCAAACGTTTCTATATTTTCCAAGTGAAAAAAGTGTTGACACAACGCAGTTAATTATGTGAGAATCCGGACAAGTATTTACGCGATCAAAAAAGTAATAAACTCAACTGCATCAAAATCTGCCAGTATTTTTTGAGGCCCGAAATAGTGGGGGCATGAGAAAATACAGAGCGGTTATTCTTGAGTGATTAAAATTGATGTGTCTGAAATGTAACTGTATGTGCGCTCGTTAACCATCCGTCAGCTGACTTCGCAAGCTTTTCTTTTGTGAGCTTGCGAGCCGTGAGAAAAGCCTGGAAACGAGAGCACTGTGTATGAATGAAAGGAGTATAATAGGAAAATAAAAGTGAATATCAGTAGTGGTTGTGTACGTCACCGTTTGGTATAGGTGTATATGTGTCGGAACGTTTCACGTTAAACGGAAATTCTACTTAGCCTTCGGATTCGGACCAAACTGTCATAGTCACTTCGGGATATATCGATGTTATTGGAATCTTGAACGGTTGGGTTCTTCCTTTGGATTTTCGCGTTACGCTGCCTTCGAAATATCCCACTTCGAATTCTCTCTTAACATTTACATCACTCGGTTTTTCGCTCAATAATGACAAATGACAGCCCCTTCACAAACTAGCTGCCACTCATGACACTCCTCCTAGGCTTGCTAATTCCCGGTTTGTTTGCTTACCCTGCTCCTAGCTATTTAACTCTGCCGCATGGAAGTGCTATAAACTCGTTCATTTAATCACATATAATGCCAAGACAGAGGCTTGGCTAAATACGAGCCAGGCCAAAAATTGGTATGGTGTGAAACCTTAAATTGACCTTCACACCTTTACCCACAAACACACCACAACCTCCCCGGCCACAACCGATAACTAAATTTATCACCCGTCTGTCATCCAATATGTTTGAATCTCTGAACAAAATTTCTGCTCGCCGCACTAAAGAGTTAGCCGGGTGGAAGAACAAGACCTCGCGCTCCCTCTACACGACGCCAACTGCTTCTTGACTCCGACCACACGTCGTGCCTCCAATGGTCCAGACATGAGCGAGTTAAACCCACCTAGGATCCCTCTCATTCTCTTTTCGACCCTTCCCAGTCTTCTGATCATAAAGTTTTCTGAAGTTGCTGTCTTTAAGTGAATGATAATCGGAAGAATCGGTGGTCATCTAAATTCAAGATCCGATTAGTTTCCTGTGGACTGTTGAACTCCATTGGGCCTTGTCTCCTCCTCAGCAAGCACGTACAGAATTCTAGCGACTACGCTCGTGCGGAAAATGCTACCCACGGTGAATCCCTAGCGCCAGTATTGTTAGCTGGGAGGGAGTTCCGTGTTGGCTTCACGTTCATTTGGATGGCATCTGAACATAGCCATAAAGGGTTATCTACAGGTGGTCCATATATAAGTGGTTATAAATCGGGGATTCGGTAGTCATCCACTTCATATCGACATTGATGACTCCAATTTCTTCAAGAAACGCTTCCTGTTTCTAGAGCAGAATTATTGGGTGGGTTGCGAGGCGCTTTGCATCAAGTTTTACGACCAATACCGTGAGTTCCCCGCAAAATTTGTTGTAACTATCACTGCTAATACAATCATAGCCCATCCACCTCCTACATCCCTACCACGGAAGGTTTCGGTTTTGCTATGTGGAAGTTGGAACCTTGGTGGAATGAAGAGTTAGGATAAAAACTCTGTAGTTAGAAATGACGCACCCTCTCCCTCATATCCATTATTTTCCCTCGCCACCATGACTACCAACACCACCACCACCGCCTCCGCCTCCTTCTCGTCTACTATCTCCTTGTTCTCGCCCTCGTTCTCCTCCACCTCCTCTCCCTTCACCATGTCCACAATCACCGAAATAGAGTCAGGACATTTGCGCCCGGTCATTTGCACCAGCAACTCCTCATCTGCGGATAGTTCAGTGAAAGACGAATGTCGTGTCTAGGTACCGGGGGCTCTGGGAGGACATCTAAAGCCAAGCCTCTCCACGTTGACACGCGCGTGTCCCCACGACAAGATGTCTGCCTTAGCGAAGCTACAGTCAGAGGAACCATCGAAGCGTCCAGAACTTAAGTTATAACTTCTCTGCACTTGACCCAACCCAAAATACCTAATAAATGAAAACCATCCGCCAATTCACGAAAACTACAGTTCCTCATGTTTATCCACCACCTCCGACCTTTCCCGCACAACCCTAGTCTCTAAATAATGTTGCCGACGACTCCTTCAGGGGCCATTCAAGAACCCCATATCCAACCAAATCTGGCTCAGTAGCATACACAGAAAGTTGAGCCTCTTCTTCTGCTGAGATTTTGCGAATTCTAGTTCTGTACCAGATACGACGGACAGTAGCAGTTCTCGATCAACAGCGCCAGAAACTGAGACTTATCTAGGACATCTGATTTGAAGGAAAGACTGGAATGGAGGGTTGGTACATCATCGTACATTCACGAGCGGAGGGTCTTCCGGTGTACTAGGTTGTAGATGCGCAGTAGACTCGGTTATGATCTTTTCGATGCCTTCGAGGAAGGAAGGCCATTCAGTGTAGTGGCGGTTAATGTAGTCATCTAGTTTTTTGTAGACTTTCAGTTGGTTTTCTACACCGTCGTCTACGTCAGATGAAAAGTCTGACAGCGTGTTCCGCGAGTGTGATGTCTCTCCTGAGGTACTATCATGCACATACCACCGCTTCCATTCTTTTTTACGCTGCCAATTATTAGCCCTATTAGCTTTGTTTTGTCGTGGGAATATATCGACTCGGATTGTGTCTATATTCCACCAACGGATGTTCTCCTGTTGTTCTTGAGTTGCTCAATTTTACTCCGGATGTCTCTAATATCTGCACTGATTATAGAACAAATTTCATCAAACGCAGCTTAACGCCACTTGAAGAAGCTGGTTGATGTTGTCGTCACACCAAGACCAAGAATTCAACAGAGTTGCAAATGCCAGAGTTAACTAGCCTGATGGGAGGGTTACCTCGATGAGGGAGGGGAGATGTTCGCCCTAGGTTTGTCATGCCCGGTCCAACGCAGTTACGCAGGACAAGGGGAGCAGATGCATATTATGTATATACTCAGGGAGGAAACTTACCGCAAAGATTTCAAGATCATTTGGGTCTTCACTTTTGAAAAGCTCCTCTTTTCCGAGTACCCATTTGGAGAACTCTGTTAAGCTGATTTTAGTCTTAGCCACAGATAAATAGGACCGTTTGCATTGCGGCTAGCAGTGTTGGAATCAGATCGGGCTCTAGGGCTGGAAGATTGTCGGTTGGGTAAAATTCTTTATCTTATTCAATTATCTCGGCTGCACTGACATGACTTTTCTGGAAGGAGAAATATTTAAGTATTTGTTCACCTGACTGGAGGGCAAGCTTAAATTTTTGCTGGTTGTTATTTACCTCTATTTTGTCCCCACTCATTGTTCTTGTGTTTGATTGGAGAGTATCGAGAGTTAACATTGACCCACTTGAAGGGATAGGGTTCGAACCAAGGACTAGAGCAAAAGAAAATCCTAAAGTCAGGGTACGTATGTACGTTCGGAGTGCACAACCTCCCTGTACTTCAGAGATCCCTAATTTCCTTTTGTGTATCTATATACTATAGACAGAGATAGAGTATGAGCCTCTGGGGGAAGAAGTTCCACAATCGGGGCTTCCAGACACACAACCCACCAGAACCGAAACGACCCCGCTTGGCCTGAAATTAGAGGCGGGCAATATTTTGAGTAGAAAAAGAAGGTATGGGTTCCTGTTGGCAGATATTTGACGAGAGCTCGAGCTAGCTTGCAATTGGATCTTTGGAGGGCTTGGTCACGCTAACCTGAAAGCAGCTCTTGAAGTCGGTGGTAGTGAGCGCGAAGGATAGTACTAGTGGGGTTTTGGTGCTTGATTTATTTCTATGGTACTCTGTAATCACAGTTGTTTCTTTTGTCTCATCATATCATATTTTTAAACTTCTCTTGCGACCGAACCACGTGGGTTGGGCACGAGAAAAATTACTAGATACCTCCAGTGCCCAGCAGATCCTCCTAGCCCTAGGGCTTAGGGTACAACCGTGCCAGACATACCATGCTTAGAAGCATTTTTGAAACAATATTCTGGGTTCTTCCTCGCGATCGTCATACACAAGCACCAACAACTACGCCTACCACCTATCGCGCTTTTTCCATCCTCCTTAATCCGCCTTAGTCGTGGCATCCTCTTCGACAGCTTATTAGATCAATCGGTTGGCTAGCTTGCCGACGGGCTTTTTAGATATTTGCTAGCCTCTGCTCGTCGCAATAAAGCTTTCAATGGCCACTCTTGACACTTGACTTCAAGCCCCTCTGCTCGCGTAACGAAGCATCTAAAGAGGCTCCAAGAAGCGACTTGGATGTCATACGACGAGACTCGGCGAGATAGTATTCCAGAGACAAATAATTCGAGATCCAGCTAATTCCCGTCTCGTCCCTTGAGTTGTGACATTCATCCCGAGAGTCCCAGTATATACCGCAAGTCATCTCAAAATTCCAGGCCTCCGCACATCAGTTCGCTTGACTATGTATACAATTATACTATATTAATTCCCCTCGTTTCCAATTCGACTTCCGAGTCTTTGATTTCCCATTCCTCCACTTTTCTCTACCCAACCCAACTTCTGACAAGCATAATCTCGTGATCCAGGAACAAAACTGACATATACAGAGTCTAGTGAACATGGATTGTAGCTGTTCTTGACTGCGTTGGATGGGAACGACATTAGACTCATGTGATGTGCGAGTGACAGTTTCTGACGTCTATAAGGTGACACTAGTACTTGGAGTGAGAATAAGTTCTCGGGCACCTCAATTTGGCCGGTACAACAGCCTTTTTTCAACACTACTCACCAACACTTCGCGTTAAGAGCCTGCAAATTTCGGAAATGATGTGTCATACCTAGGATATTTTCCTTTCAGAAAATCAGAATTTTTGGATTATATCTGTTGTGTGGTTGCAGCATACATTTTGCTAAGCAGTTTGCCTCATGCCCGAGGATTTAATCTCACCCAAAGTATTAGCTGCAAGGAATATATGTAGTCCCCAGTCGAGAGACTTTGTTACACAGTCGAATATTCTACGCGTTTAATTTCCAGTCCCGCGCAGAGATGCGCGCTATAATGGCCCCAGACAAGCGAAGTGGATAACCATTGGTTATGGGAGTTATGAATGCACAGATATTGTGAAGTTGCAGCTATAAAGCCCGCATATGCAGCAGCCACCGATCGGTGACGTCGACTCCAACAACTACATTAACCAGTAACAATATTCAAAGTTAGCAACACTTTCTAAACGACGTTGTATAAATTACACCTTTAGCGAGATTCACCTCATGGTAGTGTGGCACGTACACTACAACACACCAAAATTATGTACCCTAGGGTTAATCTATATCTCGGTGTGTAGATATACTATATCCCAGGCCAGTAAATAGGCAAATTACAAGAATACAAGTTAAAGCTAGCTATGCTTTCAATAACAATCCACTTGACTTACTTCCCCTCTTCATATATAACCTCACTAACACCTAGAGTTCACATCAAGCACCACACGCCACCTCCGTCGAGTCAAGCTAATGACACCTCACTGTTGCGACCCATTCGTGGTAGCCGCCCATCCATGGATAGGCCGTACCATCCATGGACAGGGTGGTTCCATGAATGGTACTGCCATTCATGGGACAACCAAAATTATGCAAATTAAATAGCTTGGCCTATAAAAAAAAAATTAAAAAAAGTACTACTCCTTTGCTTTGTTTCTATACAACTCTTTTACAAGTTAGTTGTCTTTGCTTCACTTTACTTCCCTTTTATAAATTTATTTTAAATATCAGTTGTCTTTGCTTCACTTCTATAATCTCTTACAAGTCAGTTGTCTTTGCTTTGCATTCCTTTAATAAATGACATTTACATATTAGTTGTCTTTGCTTTGCTTTTATAAATCTCTTTTACAAGTTAGTAATCTTCGCTTTGCTGCCATAAATTTCTTTTATAAGTCAGTTGGCTTGGCTTCACTTCTATAAATCTCTTACAAGTCAGTTGTCTTTGCTTCGCTTTCCTTTTATAAGTGTCTTTTACATATCAGTAGTCTTCACTTCACTTCTATAATCTCTTTTACAAGTCAGTGATCTTTGCTTCACTTCTATAAACCTCTTATAAGTCAGTTGGCTTTGCTTCACTTCTATGTATTCTTTTAAATCAGTTGTCTCCACTTTGCTTCTATCTCTTTTATAAGTTAGTTAGCTTTGCTTCTGGCTTCACTGGCTTTGCTGGCTTTACTGGCTTGATTGGCTTTGCTAGCTTGCTGACTTCATTCATAATTATTTTACTCAGTTAACTTTACCAACAATTAAATTACCAGCTCTCAATAATCCTCTTAGTGGTGCAAATTTAATTTGAAATTATTTTTTTTGGTTGTCCCATTCATGGAACCGCCCTGTCCATGGATGGGCCGATTCCATGAATGGGTCAGAACATCACCCCAACTTCTACCCTCAAAATGCGATTTCCCCTTTGCTTCCCTTTGGTTGTTCTTTTTGCTTCGATAGCTGCTAGCCAACTGATAGGAGCACTAATAGGAGCTGATGTGTACGTTCTCGAACATGTACATCACCGTTCGAACTTACCATTGATATTTCCAAAATCAGTTTAATTCCCAGCTTATTTAGTCTTAATGAAGCTCAAGCCTCCACGGTATCCTCTATACTTGCAAAGGAGACGGCAACCTCTTATAACAGCGATTCCGAGCTCCAAGCCCTACAGCTCGAAGTCGCCAGCCTTTATGAGCAGTTCACGAAAACAAATACATGGTATTTTATCGTTGCAACGATGACAGCCAGGCCCGCGGCCTCAAAGGCGGTACAAAGTGTATTAAGGCATGTTATGAAGGATGATTATGACTTGGTGGAGAAGGTTATGGAGACACAAACGTATTTGACGGGAAGTGCGAAGGAGAGTATGATGAGCGATTTTGAGGCGGAGAAGAAGGTGGTTGATGAAGCGATTCAGCAGGGGGATAATGGGAATAGTGCAGAGAGAGTAGTGAATAGTAGGTTGGCGGTGGTGATAGTAGCTGTTGTGGTAGCGGTCATGGTGCTTTAGGAGGATCTTTTGGGACCGTATCGTCGAGGACGTTACTTGCAGTGATATTGTATGTACTATGTATGACTTGAAGAATTTATGACGGATTATTACAATATACATACCTAGTCTTCACGAAGCAGCGATTGTGAAGCCTGGGTTTTCACAAACTATGTATCCGTACACTTACCTTTGGCTACTGCCTAATAAAGGCATGTTGACTGGTTCTGTGGGGATATGTTTCAGACTCGTACCACCGCTGCTGCAGTACCGCTGTAGCGGTCCGAAATTTAGCGACAGCAGGCTCTTGTCTTGTATCACCTACCTCTCCATACTTTACCGAAATCTACGCGAAAGCATATAAACATAGTATATTAGCCTTTCCCCACCGATACTCAAAGCTGGAGTTTGGAGCTGCAAAATAAAACCACTTTTAGCTACACATAAAAGTAAACTCGCATACCGCATACTACTCCCTGTACACCTGATCAACTGAGGGAGCTGGTATATATGAGGTATATACACGAGTGAATTGTTTGGGTTCGCAGAGTTATCAACGCCTGATTTTGCCGCTGTAGGGTATCGAGGAGTTCATTCATCCAAGATCTTCCAGAAAGAACCCATCCAACATCACTCATGAGGCTTGGAGTTATTTGGACTGATTCGCTTGATCCCGTCAACTGTATGAACTATCACAGTCAGTACCGCATTGTATTTCTCACCGAAGTCCGTTAATAGAATGCGTTGAAATCTGTATCGCTCCAATTTAGGCGTTGTTTAGCATCCCCTCCATGAGTGTTAGATACATGATTCGCTGCCAGGGTTTAGAGAATATATACCTCAAGTGAGAGGGCTGGCCAATGAAGTATGCCGGCTCTCGCGCATGCTGATAGTTCCCGACACACTCCTGCAGTCCCGGGATGATAGGCAGCTTTGCAGGCTTCGGGAATTCCTATAACCCCCCACAGCAGCAGATCGAGCAGTGGTTCTGTTACACCCGTTCTCTGCGTACGCTTGGCGGTGTTGCTATGCAACACCTTCCAACTCAGAACTGCCTGGCCGTTACACTGCTTTCCACAAACAGTGCTAACCTATCTGACTTCATATATACTGCCCTATTACATAATTCGCGGCCTTAGGAAGCCGATGCTTCTCGACGGCGAGCCATGTCTGATGCTTGTTACCTAACGCCTCTCGGCCCGCCCCTCGATCGATGGCTTTTACCGTTGTCCCTGCTCGGTTGTGCGGGGCTGCTTATATCATCTCCGGGCGTGCGCTAATCCGGCCGGAAGGCAAACCCATCTATCTCTTAAGCTCTTATTATCCCGCACGTGCATCATGACGCGCGCGGCACACTTGTAGCTTAGCTTTATACAAATGAGAGCGGAGCCTCTAGACGTCTAGATGTAGAAAACATCATGTCACAACCCCCACTGAATTTAGATAACTACTAAGTACCGAGAAGTTGGCAATATGGTAGACGCTAACCAACTAAGTAAAAGGATGTCTGTGTGCCGGGAAATTCTATCTCTATGGGGTTCTGTGCTGGACGTATTGGACGGCGAACCTGACCGAAGACTGGCTATAGCAGGTCCGAAATTCCAACATTTCTCGAAATCCGTTGCGATTCCATTTAGATTAATTATTTAATCTGTTAAGAAATATGTGTATACTATTTTCGCAAGAAAAATCTGGCTGCTACTCTACAAAGGTACCGATTCGGATTTGGAGAGTAAGGGAGCCCTTCCTGTAGGACGCGTAAGTACGCCCTCGTATATGCACGTACGCAGCAAATCTAGAGAGTGTAAAAGTGTAGGAGCCACTAGCACGAGAGTAAGTGTACAAAGCCCTAATACTGAACCCTAACGCCGTCACTAGATACCTGTGCCATCACTCTGCCCTACATTGCCCTACACTTCCCGTAAAATCTCCAACTCCCAGATCTGGGAATTTCGGAAATTTTCGAGCATGTCTCAGACCTCAAATCTAAGAGAGGAGTCGCTACCCTACCTCCAGATCATCGTCCCAGAATCTCAAATCCTTCAATGTATTTTTTATTGTGAGTGACCATCATCATGAAGTCTTGAGCAACTTCAAGAAAGCTCCAGATTCTTACGGAAAGTACTCTAATGAAGCAGACACCCAAGACTGAGACTTGGAAACCGATGGCGAGTTGGATAGGAGGATTAGGCCAAAGAACGTATCGAAAACCGAGCGCTTACATTATTCACTTCAGCCGATCGACATCTACACTTATGTAATTGCCAAACTTGAGTGCTGCAACCAATCTACAAAAACCAAGTGTGTAGGGGATACCTCTCAAGGTATCCCCTCCATGTCTCGGATTTGTTGCAGTTTTCAGCCTTGTAAGCTCATTGGTTAATCGATGTAGGGCTGAAACGCCTAGAGCCGTTTGATTGGTCGAATCTTATGATCAGCATCCTAAAGAGGAACTGCAACAAATCCGAGAAAATCAGGCGTGTAGGGGATAAGGCACATGCAGTGAAGCCGCGTTTCCTTACTGTAGGGTGTCAACCGGAGCTCACAGCGAGTAATACACTGTACTAGACATGTTTAGACTTTAGAGTATAGTACAGAGCTCGGTTTATAAATAAGCCCACTGTAGTTAAAAGAAGCTGGTCTGCCTATTGGTCAAGAAGATAAGGCAGCCGTTATCAATCGGCTGAACAAGAGCAGAGGCCCGCAGATCAGACACCTAGCTCGGCCGAACTGTGAAATTTGATATGAATGGATGAACAATGTCACGGTTGCAATACAAGCAACCATTCCTATTAGTTGAAGAAACTCATGGAATATTTTTATTAATATTCATGGTACACTCAGCCTACTGTAAGTGTATCATACGAGTAACCCATCGTTTATATTCGTCTTCCATCCTTGTCTCTACGTGTGCAACCCACTATTTCTTTGCCCTAACCTCCCCTAACCTAGTTTACGTGGCGGTCCACGTGCGCATATACTAAAAACAGGTAAGGGTTAGGAAATAATAACCTTAATGTGTTGCTGAAGACGTCGACATGCGCTCGTTAACCATCCGCCTGCTGACTTCGCATGCTTATTTTTCTTCGCGAGCTTGTTGTGCGGAAAAAGTCTAGGCACGAGAGTAGTCATATACATACTAAATACCATCGTAAACTCTCTAGCTTCAGTCTGCGTGGAAAATCAGCTAGATTTTTCATTTAGCTCCTTTTTTGTGTGCAAGTAAATAGAACCGATAAACATGTTAAACGGTTGAGTTAACGGGCCCCCGATCTTCCAGACATTAACATCAAGATCGGGAATCACGAATTATCACTCATTTTAAAACGAAACACAACGCGTTTTGAAACATCTCAGCTCGTTGGAGCTTGAGTTAGTAAAAATCTATAGAGGGTAATTATTTTTTCGCTCAGAATCGCTCTCTTTAGAGCTTTTACCCATTCGTTTTGCTTATTAAAGTACCGCGCACTTCACTTTGTACTAGTACTTACATCCCGGTGTTATGTTCAAACTCTTCCACTTGCTTTTTTCTTTCATTCCCACCTCTTTGATTGTCACTTCTCTGCAACGAGCTCCGTCTACACCATGACTCTTCGCAGTCGTCGCAATCAAAGCTTCTAGAACATCAGCCGTGGATCAAAGGTTTAAACGTTTCAAATTCCAGCTGGTTGGATGTTTAAAAATATGAGCATGAGCTTTGCTCCGCTCCAAACCTAAATTTATGCCAGCGAAAGACGATGTTTTATCCTTTCTGACGAGAGCAGACATGGAGAGCGAAGAAAAAGAAGAAGTGGAAGAAAACATCTTCGTGGCTCTTAGCCAATCATAGCATATGCTCTACGCCACCAGTACCACGCCATATGCCATACGACAACGATGTGACCTTATCTTGCCGTTTGAGCCGGTTTTATACCGCTGGTGCCAAGTAGACTCCCTCACCGAACCACAATTATAAGTGTTGGGATCAATGCATTGACTCAGCCGCAAATGCACCAGTGACGTTGATTTAGCTCGAATGCAGTGAATAATATTTCCTCATGTTTATATGCAGTCTTTCGGTTGGGGCCAGTTTGTCGAAGGCAGTGAAGTAGAGGCGCACAAACTCCGCCTTGAAACCTTGAGCAGCCTATAAGCTGCTCGAATCTGTTCGAAATAAGATCCACTTCACATATTATTGGTTCGAGTAGGTTTCAGCTATATGCATATTTTGGTTTCTAATTCATAATACAAGGTGCTGACTGCATATGGCGAATGAATAACTTGAAAGAAGGCCTGGGATGGACTTCTCATTGCGGGGCTGAACAGGGCGTACATGAGTATGTCAAGGCAACCACCCAGTATGTCAAACCAGGCAACTTAAGGAGATAGCTTAAAAGAGACCATTCCTAACTTCAGGAAAATCGACGCCCTTTCTTGAAGATAGTTCTCCTTCCAGAGCCGTCTCTACACTAAAATTCTACCACGCTTTGGAGTCGATTGCACACAACTCTTCATACCTCCAGCCTCATGGCGACCTCATTTTTCGAATCCACTTGCATAAACCATAACCCTGGGCAAGATGAAAGCATTCACTCTAATCTTTTCTGGTGCAGCGTATGTGAGTCTGTACTTTGCGAGGCCTGTTGGGATACTCAAGCTTCCCACAAACCAAACAATAGGATGGTACGAAAAAAGCACGAAAAAACCAAGCTAGCTCTAGCGGAAATGATCAATGCCATTTTATTACCGGAAGACGATGAAGCCCACGACAAACGTCACATTGACAACATTGCCACAAAATGGTTCGGGGTCATCGAGGACAATACCACTGGGAAATCAGGCTTTCACGATTTTCAGCGATTCACACGCCTCGCAAATGGATCGGATAAGGATCCTGCCAAACAATACCCGTGTCTTACTACTTTCGTTGGAGAAACTGGTGCTGGCAAAAGCACACTAATCAATGCAATGATAAGAGTAGGTCATGCCCATAAAATGATTATTAGTTAACCGCTGAAACTTGGAAACAGACGATTTCCCATTCTTCCAGGCGAAATTCGGAGGTTACTCCAGTCATCGGCAATCAAATCGATAGCCCTACAAGCGGTGACGTCCATCTATTTTCAGATCCGAGCACCTATCACAAGAAGCGACCAATATATTATGCCGACTGCGAAGGAATGAACGGTGGGAAAAATGAACCCATAAGCACAAAATTAATCAAGAAACTTCACAAAAAAGGACAGAAACCACAATTCCCCAAGGCCAAAGTCAACGATATTACATGGGTTGACGCCAAAGACAAGGGCAAATCGCGAGACTTGATCGTTGAGAAGCTCTATCCAAGAATTTTGTTCACGTTTTCCGATGTCGTGGTCTTGGTTTCTAGAAACTTCCGGTTGGATTCCTTCTACAAAATTTCCCCATCCGTCCATTGTTGGTTAACACATCTCAAGTGCAATACAACATCACCTCGAACAACTCATCAAATGGGCCGACAAGGTTTTCCAGAAGTCTATAAACCAGCCGATATTGCCGTACGCTATCATTGTGGTGAATGCGTTGGAAGACACTGTACGTCAGATCAATCCAAACCCCGCGGCCCGCTACCCCCTGATACACCACCCTCCCAAATACACACATAAACACTATTTTACCATCGAATATTCACTAATATCTAATGAAATAGAACGTGGGAAGCGGTACCGATTGGTGGGATATTCATTCGGTTACATCGAGACAGCTGAAAAACAACGAATTCATTTTGGATCCATATAGCAATCAGGGTGGATTGCTACCTAGACTTGCTATGAAGTGGCGCGGACGTGGAAAAACCATCAGGTCGTTCAAAGACTTGTTATACTGTTACTACAGCGGGTTCAAAATTATATGCATCCCATCTGCTAATCAACCCCCACAACTCATCCACGATCAGTATACCAAACTGTATGACGAGATTCGACTAGCATCAAAGAAATCAGAAGAGAGAAGAGAAACGTTGGGCATGTTGATGTCAAGCGAGGAGTTAGAAAAATACCTTCGAAGTGCTTTTGACCACTTTTCCGAAAATAGCACTGAGCCCTTCAATTTTCTGGATACCGCCATTCGGAACAACCCAATTGCTGCGACGTTCGCAGATCACATTATCAAAGTTGCCATTCTATTAATGAAGAGGTCGCCCTCACAATCGGGAAAGGAAATTTTCAAGAAGCTGGCACCGCTGATTGCCTCAAGTATATTTCTGAGTGCAACAAGGAAACGCCTTCCATGGCGCGGTAAGTTCCTTTCACTTATTATCAAATGGATATTAATTAATGGGCTGATAAAAACAGCCGACTCGGAGGGCATATTCAATCATTATAAAGATTTCTGTACAACCGCACAGGAGAGCTTTTATTCCAAGCATTGGCCATGCGAAGAGCTCAACAAAAAAAGGGTACGCTGTGTTAACGTTTCGTCAGGCCACGAGAAAGGCCATCAGAGACCAGACGGAAAACTCTTTAAGACAGGCGAATTTGTTTCCGCATTTAATTCCCACAAAGAGGAGGAAATCAACGATTTCCTTGAGGACATCAAAACACATCTCAAAAGCCTGGTTGAATTGAAGGTCGAAAGACTTACGGAACTGAATGGAAACGAAGATGTAAATGAGGAGCGTGAGGTTTCTAACATTCATCTTCGCCAGACCCTGATGAAGTACACCCATTATTGGAGATCCAAAGACGACGACTATGAGCCATTGACGAGCCATACAACCTGCTTTTCTTGTTTGATGTCTGTCCCTATCCATACACTGTGCTGTGGTCATGTCATCTGCGAAAGATGTGTCCTTTCATATTCACCCAAAACCACGCCGAACCACCTACGTCGAGTCGAAGTTTGTCCTCTATGTTGCAATATCAATAACCCGTGGCCATCCGCGTGGGAGATAATCATCAAGCCGCCCACAGCTGGATTGCGGATTCTCTCATTGGATGGGTATGTGCCTGCTTCCCTATTTTGAAAACAGGAACTGAATATATTAATACATGATTAGCGGTGGTATACGATCAATTGTGCAATTGGTAATCTTGAAAGAACTCGAGAGGGTTATTGGCCTCAATATACCCATCCAGGACTTTTTTGATTTGATAATTGGGACAAGGTATAACTCACCCTTCAATTTCCTACTGCATCGAAGCTAATTGAGAACCAGCGGTGGTGGAATAGTAGCCTTTGGTCTCGGCATCAAGCAGCTAACAGTCGAACAATGTGTACAAACATTCAAGCATGTTGCGAGAGAAGCATTTACCAAACGCAAAGCTATTGACTGGGTCGGTATAGGAAAAATAGTGGAAGCGCAGCATCATAGCATATATAAAACGAAAACTCTCATTGACGCATTGAAGACGACATTTGGACATGAACCGCTCTTCGGTGCAAAGGCTTGTCCAGGACGTCAAATATCCACCAAAGTAGGTGTAACGGCAACATCTTCAAACCATACTGCTTATCTGCTCGCAAACTACAACCGATCAGAGCCTGATTCCCGTAAGCCTCTAAGCCATTCGGCCATTGTGGCTGCTTTGAATAATTAGCTAACTATATCATTTATCTAGCGGAACCAAGAGCACAATATGCTTTCTTTAGGGGAGAAGACAAGTATTCGGAGCTCAAAGCATGGGAAGCGTATGACCCGCTTCATACTTAATTATTGGCGATAGTGTTGCTGACCAGCTGGTAAAGGCTCCGTGCGACCAGTGCTGCTCCTATGTACTTCAAGTCGTTTTACCACGCGGCAAGTACACACACCTTCAACGATGGAGGAATACGGTTCAATAATCCGGTTACGTTGGCGAATGAAGAGCGCAAAATAATATGGCCAGAGTCGAAGGATCGCGACCCTGATATTCTCCTTTCCATAGGAACTGCCTATGATTCATCTTCAACGACCCGACGCGAAGACCCTGGCCCAAAATCACAAACAGGAATAAAAGGCTTTGCAAGAAAGTTGCTTAAGATTGCGGTCGATATTATCCAGGATGAAATAAACTGCCAGCAAACTTGGGTAAAGTTTCTTGAGAGTCTTGCTATTCAAGAAGGCGATACAGAGAGGAACCAAAAATACTTTCGCTTGAATCCCGATTTTAAGGGATCTGGAAGACCTATCCCGAAGTTGGACGATGTTAGCGACATTGATTGGCTTGAAACGGACACCGCACGTCGTTTTTCCAATTCAAAAGAGCTACACGCTGTGGCTGCGACTCTGATTGCATCGCTCTTTTACTTTGAAGTAAAACATATCGAAGGCGATATGGAAGCAGGACCTGTGACGATTGATGGTATGTAACAAAACGACACTATTATAGCTCTCTTTCTAACATCATTAGGAACTATTCTTTGCCGACTGAAGGAAGGGTCGGATGAACTAAAACGCCTGGCGGCACGGCTTAGAGAGAACCCTAAGCATAACGCCAAAAGCCACGCTATATTTCTCATCAAAGATAGTGATGCCTACGAACCTCTCGGCGAACCTTTTCTTCGGAACGCGTGCGACAATGTATTTGCAAAGTATGAATCTTTTCAACTTCCTGTGACATTTGTCACACAGGATCCCAAAGCACCGATCCGTATATATCTCTCACAGGGCAACCCGGATGGAATATCTTTGATTAGTGGCTTTCCTCGCACCCTACAGAAGCCCAAAGACGATATGCAATTACCTTCGGATTTACGATGTAAACACCTTCATCCTATTGCTGATTATTGATTTAACCTATGCATGTGAAGCTCGATTTCAAGATACCCCCAGGAATAGTGGCAGTGGGCCTCAACACCGCCTCAATTCTTCACCTAACCTCCGCCAGTCGACGCCTGAGAGACCTCTTGCTCTCACGCGTACGGCTTGGACCGCCTAGTAGCACCAACTATTAATTTCAAAGCAAACGGAACCGTCCTTTTAGTTTGATTGAAAGATAGAGAATTCAATGCGTATGTCGGCCGCGGGTGGGATTTTGATTTTTAGCACGAAATGAGTAATGATCTTAATATACATGGGACTTGTTTTGCCCACATTTAATCTTCATTAATACCTACGCGGTATGTGAATTACGAGTAATATGAGATGATATCATGGCAATTTGACCTATCATTACCGAAACCGGATGCCACGTAATCGCTCGCAAGTGTGATCTTGGGTTTCTTGGAACTTCAATACGAAATATGTGAGAGTTGAAGTACTAATGGAAGGTGTCGTAAGACACCCAAATTCCACCCGGTGTATCCTCTTCTTGAGGTGGGAGGTATCCCCAGATAGTAACATGGTTATGAACGGAAACGATCCATAAGATGGATGTGTCATTACCCGCCGCTCTGTGGATACAAAACTTCTGGAATTAGGAAGAAGTAAGAGAATCATATGGAGATTATCCATTTTCAATCACATATATACATCAACGTTCATGGTAGAGTGGTGCTGCCGAGTATTGTGCTAGATTTTCATTTAGTACTGGCTGCTACGGACGAAAATTCGTCCATAACTCGATTACTACGGTCCAAGGGATACCTACTTAAGTATGTTAACCAACGCACTAACCGGTTGCATACCGTTGATAGTACTTGGTCTCGTTTCCCGAGAGGGGAGGCAATCCAGCCATTCAACAATATTGAATGGACGATGCCAACGGCTCCTGAGCAGCAAAAGCCGCGAGCACGTGAAGGAGCTGGCGCTCCACGATGCGTGGCGTGACGGGGCAGTACACAAAAATATCGTGATATCTACCACAGTTTCTTCCCTCATATTCCTTTCTCCGTCTTCAAATACTCCAATATCGGCCTCGCCTTCTCACTCTTCCAAAACTTGCCATTCGGAAACCCAAACTCCAACATACTCTCCTCCTTCATCTCCACACTATACCCCGGTTCCGTCGGGGTAGTATAATACCCATTCTTAATCATCGCCGGATGCAAAAAGTGCTCATGCAAATGGTCCACATACTCCAATAAACTCTTCTTCCCGGACACAACCACATAATCAATCGTGCTCAGATGCTGTGTATACTCCGGCAATCCCACGCCACCCGAATGCGGGACAACAGGGACACCAAACTTCTTTGCCATCAGCAGCACCGCAAGAACTTCGTTGACCCCTCCAAGCCTACACGCATCGATCTGACACACGTCGATTGCACTCGTAGAAAGGAGCTGCTTGAAGATTACACGGTTCTGGCACATTTCTCCGGTAGCAACGCCGATGTTGTAGGGGCGGAGAGCGTCGCGGATGGCTTTGTGTCCTAGGATGTCGTCCGGGGAGGTAGGCTCTTCAATGAACCATGGCTTGAATTCTGCTAGTTCCTTCATGTGAGATATCGCCTCGGGGACGGACCATACTTGGTTTGCATCGACCATTAGGATGTTCCCCCGGTCGTAGCCGAGGATTTCCCGTGCCAGAGAAAGCCGTCGTCGGTCGGAGGAGATGGTTCCCCCGACTTTGAGCTTGAAGTGTTTGTACCCCTGCGCGAGAGTTTCTGCGAGGAGCTGCTGCATCTTTTCTTCCGGGTACCCAAGCCATCCTGTGCGTGTTAGCCCGTGGACAAGGTGTATTTGGTAGGGGAGCGTGTGTACCAGCAGAGGTAGTATACGCCGGTACAGCATTATTCTCCACCGCATCCCTAACCCTCTCCTCCTTCCCCTCCTGCATTTCCACCAACATCTCCACCGCCTCCTCTCTCGTAATCGCATCCTCAATATACCTAAAATCCACACATCTAACAAACTCCTCTGGCGTAAACTCTGCCACCAGCCTCCATACCGGCTTCCCCACACTCTTCGCCCACAAATCCCACAGCGCATTTACTACTGCTCCAAGCGCAAGGTGGATCACACCCTTCTCTGGACCAATCCATCGCAGCTGCGAGTCCGCGACAAGGTACCGCCATGTCTTCCCCATGTCTGCTGTCAGCTCCTCAAGTGATCTCCCGACGATACGAGCGGCCACGGCGTCGATGGCGAGACACACGATTTCGTTGCCGCGTCCGATGGTGAAGGTCATGCCGTGCCCTGAGAGACCAGAGGAGGTGTGAAGGACGCAGTAGGCGGAGGAGTAGTCGCCAGCTTCGTTCATGGCGTCTGAACCGGTTTTGTCGAGGGAGGTCTGGGGAGGTGTTAGTTGCAGTGAGGAATGAGGGAGGGAGGGGGGAAACAAACTGGAAACCGCACGTCGCGGGAAACATGGCTGGTGATTGTGACCATTGAAATGCTGTTGCTAGATGGATGGATGGATTAGTCTCTTTTTTCCCCACGGCGGCTTGTTAGAGGGGGTGAACGTCAAATTGAGACTGCGTATAGAAACAAGGTTTAAGCCATAACAGCAACTGATATAAAGCGGGGGGGACGCGGGGTATGATGCGGGGAACTGTCGAGATTAGCCTATTCAATACCTCCATTCTCGCAGAAACATTTCCACAGAAATCTCCATCCGGATCAACAATTCTACGCCCCGCAACTCTCGGTTCGTGGAAAAACGGAAGCCCGTAATCCAACACCGAGTGACATTACATGCACCCGTATCACACCGCCAAGCCAGCGCACTAAGTACATTGTTAATTCGTCAGCATCAGCCATTCCTAACCTTCCAACCACCTCACCACCACCACCTCTCGCTCGCACTCACAAAAATGGTATCCACAATCGCCAACTTCGTCACTGTAAGTTCCCCCACTCGCACCTCCACCTCCATCAATGCTGACCCGCGTGCGCGCAGACAACGCTCCTCACGATCTTCGCCTCGACGATACTCGTTATAACATACCGGTACGCGCTTCGCCCGGTGCTAGTCCGGCACAACATTATCCCGTTGCAACACCTCCCCAGCACGATCTCGCAGCACCTCGCGAACCGCAGAAGAGGCCATGTAAGGCTGCCTAGTGAGGACTTTGATGAAGATCCTGCGGAGTGGAATGAGCGGCTGAGTAGAGATTTGGAGGATGGGTTTGCGGTTTATAGAGATAGTGATGAGGAGGGGGAGGAGGAGGGGGAAAGGGTAGTGAGGTCACCAGTGCAGGGAGAGGGTGAGGAACTTAAAAGTCAGGCGCAGGCGGAGAGGGAGACGTTGTTGTAGGAGGTGAGGAGGGCTGCTTTCTTTGCTTGTGCGGGCGCGCGGGATAGATCGGATCGGGTTTGGGAGCGTGGGCTTGTAAGCGGTTTCTTTGTTTTTTGTTTTGTTTTGCTCTGTGCGGTGGATATGGGGATGCGCAGCGCGGCTGTGGCTGCAGCTTTATTTCTGTTTTGCGTTATTATGATATGATTCTTGCTACTTACTGTACACTATCAACATGCGCTCGTCACGGTCATAGATTCGGACCATTCACGACCCACTCCCCGCCCTCCCTCCACGCAACAACCGTCCTTCCCCTCCCCGCAAAATCCTTCCAAACCGTACTCCCACTCCACCCCATGCCCTCCCAGCACTTCCTAACCCTTTCTGCCTGCTCCCACCCGCCAACCTCAGCAACCACCGCCTTCGCCCCAAGTGCCCACGCAATCCTTCCAATCTGTGGATAAAACACATCCCCGTCCTCCTCCGCTTCCAATGCAAGCCGTGGCTCCCAAAGCCTCACACTCCTAGCCGTTTCCCGCGCATAACCCCCAGCGGAAATATACGGCGGATTCGCAACAACTACATCAACATCCTCCCGCAGCAGCGGATCAATCTCGTCGAAACACGCATAAATCGAATACACCAACTCGTCTATATCCGACGCCAATACATCCCCCTCAATAAACTCCACCTTCGACGTGGGCTTCAGTACTGAGCGGTTATGCGTCCAGTTCTGGATTGCTAAAGAGAGCGCAGAAGGGGAGATATCGACGCCGACTGCGAGTACTGGTTTTTCTGAAGCGAGGAGTAAGGGGATACACCCCGTGCCAGTGCATAGGTCTACAACCTTTGCGTTTTTTGGAAGGAGGGTGGAGAGGTGGGTGGCGGATTCTTCAGTTTCTGCACGAGGGACTAGGACACCCTGGCGGCAGAGGATGGTGGTTGCGCCGAAGGGCTGCGTGCCGAGGATGTATTGGAGGGGTTCGCAGAGGGTTCCGCGACGGTGGATGTAGGAGTGTAGGAGCGAGGTGGGGTTGGAGTGGGTGGAGGATTGGGCGTGCTCGCGAAGCCAACGAAGCTCAAGGATTGCATGTGGGAGGGTGCGGGTGGTTTTTAGGAGTGGAGGGAGGAGGGGGGAGATGCGGTGCGCACGGCGGAGGAGGGAGGGAGGGATTCGAGGCATTGTGGTGGTGGTGGCGGGGACACGACATTGCTGAGTGAGTTAGCTGACGGTGGGAGATGGTGGTGTTTTCTCGTCAATGAGGGGACACTAAATAAATTTCGGCAACCAAACGGGGTTATTTTATTTTAGCCCGAATCGCGAATCACCTACCACACACGAACCCCAACAATCTCAATCTCAACCTCCAGATGTCAGACCCACCAGAAACACAACGCATCTCACGAACTTCCCTCTCTTCCACCGCTACCCTCTCCCCTGACCCAACTCCAACCCACCTCGACCTCGAATTCATCCCTCCTGCCACCCCCGAAGTCGCCGACGATGAAGATGCCGAAACCGACCTCGAGCTCGACTTCCCAATGTTTTCCGGCCCAACACCGCAACGGATAACACTGCGCTCTCCCACACCCGCACCAGCCGAAGAAGACGTGTTTGATGCATTCGCACGCACACAGAAGCGGCCGTTATCGCACTGGATTCTACCGGCGTCGGTTATTGCGCAGCGCAGAGCTGAGTTTGAGGATGTGCTGATTACCGGAGAGGATGTAGTCCGGTTGGCGGAGAAGTTACCGGTTTCGACGGCAGCGAGGTGTGAGTGGAAGGTTATACATATTCCCGGGAATGGAGATACACGAGAGGGAAAGAGGAAGAGGCCAGGGAAGAAACGAAGGGTGCAGATTAGGATTAAGAGGAAGAAGGAGAAGGAGAAGGAAGAGGCGAGGTTGAAGAGTCAGATGGGGAGAGATAAGTTTAAGGGGTTGGAGGGTGAGGCAAGGGAGCAGGCGGAGAAGGAGGAGAGGATGAAGAAGAATAGGAAGAAGAAGTTGAAGCAGAGGGAAAGGGAGAAGGCGAAGAAGGCTACGGCTAGGGAAGGAGATGCCGGTGGCGGGGATGAGGAGGGCACACCACCGGTGCCGACGGACGCGATAAATACAGTAGATACTGAGGAATAATTCCAAGCATCTGCCCGGGAAAATATCAGACTCGCCCAATTTCTTCTTCCTTACCAAGGCGACTAGTCGTAACAATTTCCGAGCATATACACACCAAACCTAACCCAAGTCCAATTTTTCTCGTCGGCTACCTGGAGTGCGTCGATGGCGGTTAGGGTTAGTCACCCAATCAAATTTGACGGCTGGACTCGAGACAAGCCCACCAATCCCCGCACACATCACCGCAATGCCAGGTACCTCTCCCCTCTCTCCACCACCACTTCGCCCACTAACGTGAACCCGGGTCTAGGCTGTAACCCTCCCCTCCCCCTCCCCCTCCCCCCCCCTCGTATCTAACGCCCATTTTGTATAGCATCCCTCTGGCTCGTCCCGCCCGCCAACTCCCCACTCGAAACAGCACTCCAATCCCTAATTTCCACCTCCCTCCCGCCTTACTTCCTCCCCGAACGCGTCCCTGCGTTCTCACCACACCTTACCCTTACCTCCCGTCTTCCCGAGGGATTCTCAAATCCCCAACAAGAGATCTTAGACCAGATCGACATCCCAAACGATGGGCTGCCGGACGTTAAGTTTTCCTCTCTTAATGTCGGGTACTTCCCCCTCTCCCCTCTCCCGGGTGTGGATATGCTGATGCGAAAGAAAGGGACACATTCTTTACCCGCTTGACTCTGCACACGGAAAAAACGGCATCATTGGTAGCGCTCGCGAAGCAGTGTCGGAGAAATTTTGTGGAGGGGACGACGGAAGGGGAGGCTGAGTTGTGGGCCGAGAAGGTGTTTACGCCGCATGTGAGCTTGGTGTATTCAGCGATGGAGGAGGAAAAGGTAAGGGATGAGGTTCTAGAAAAGGTAAGGAGGGAGGTGGAGAAGGTTGGGGTTGGTGTTGGAGAAGAGAGGGAGAAGGAGTTGGGAGGGTGGAAGGGAGGGAGGATAGTGTTGGTCCAGACGTGGAAGGATTTGAAGGAGTGGGAGGTTGTAGCTGAGAAGGTGCTGTAGGAGGAATCAATATAGAAACCGACAATTTCCCACCAGTTCGCCGTCGATTACCAAAAACTCTCATTGAAATATTTCGGATACTAATACCTTTTCTTCTTCAAATACATACTTACGGCTCGCTGTATATCGCACCCTCTTCATCGTACACACGAAACATTCCCGCTACTCACTATTTCCCATTCTTTGGCGTTTGACTAGAGAATGGTCTGGTCCTAGTCATGCAACATCACTCGCGGAGTAGAATATTTAAGGCGGAATCTGGGGGACAACCCATCCTAGGAGGTTGAGATGTTGTGTTATGAGTTCTTATGCCACATATTGAGAGGGAATCCTCGCTGCCGTCCCCTTTAGGTTTGTGAAAAGTATAAATCCTTCGGCCAAGCAAGGCTGAGGAAGTATGCCGAAGGTGCTGTTACAGGTGATGTCAGGTAGGAATTGAGCCAAAATTCGCAAAGCACTTGCGTAGATAATATACAAGTCAGGGTATCCGTACAAAACATAAATCCATATCCAAAAAACACATCCTACTCATCCACCTCCCCGATCCCCACCGGCCTGGTCCTCCCTCCAGTCCCTCCCTGCCCGGGCGGCGCAGAAATATCCGCCCCCAAGCTAGCCTCCAAATACTCCTCCAACTCTTCACTCAGCGTCTTCAACCTCTCCTTCACCATCTCGACACCTTCCTCCCCAACCGTAACCCGTCCAGGTGGATTCTCCACCCCCGCAATCTCCGCAATAATCCTGACCGTATCCTCCAACTCCCCCTCCCCGAGCGTCCTCCCAATCATCCCCCTAACCGCACTAACCTGTTTCACTCCAACGTACTCCTCCCTCCCCTCCGCACACCGTACCTCCCCACCACCCCAAACCGCAACCTCAACACTCGGCTGCACAACACTAACCCTCACCGCAAACGGCGCAACCTCAAACGCCAACGCATCCAACATCCCCTCAATCGCATGGTCCGCCGCACACCTCACCGCCATCCCCGGCGTCCCCATCGCCCCAGTCAGCCCCGTAACAACTACTATATGTCCCCCCGCTGCCGCCGCATCACCGAAAGCGCACTCTTCACTACCGCTACCCGCCCAAAATACCCAATCTCGAATTGTCCCGTGATGTCTGTGGGTGTCAGCTCTTCCAGTGCGCCGAGGTAGGTGGGGATCCCGGTGTGTACGACAACGTCGAGACGGCCGAAGGTTGTTGCTGCGGTGGCGAGCGCGGATTGGATAGTGCTGGGAACCATGGGATCGAGTTCAAGGATGATGAGATGGGACGGGTCCGGCGCGGAGGAGCGGAGGAGAGGGAGGATGGGAGAGGTTAGTTCGGTTCTGGTGCAGCAGGCGGCGAGGGTTGCGCCCTGGGAGAGGAGGTGGAGGGAGAGAGCATGGCCGAGGGGTGTGAGGGAGGAGGTTAGGAGGTAGGTTTTAGGTTTTGGGAGAGGAGGGGGAGGTTGCGGGGGTGAGTCGGCGGAGGACATGGTGGGTTGGCGTTGGAGAGGGCAACGCGACGGGTTAAATGCTTGACTAATACCGAGGGAATTACGCGATGGAAAATAGGATTTCTAGGCTGCAGGGAGTGGGGATTGAGCCGACCATATGTGGTAGAGCGAAAGGTTTCCCTCCACTTTCCCGAGAGCTGCCGTGATTTGTAATGGTCTATATATGACAATTCTTAAGTTATGGCGTCGATTCAGTAGTGTAGGGGTATCATGGGCGCTTGCCATCAGCTGATGCATCATGCGCCCGACCCGGGTTCAAATCCCGGCTGAATCAGAGTATCTTTTCTTTTTTACCAAAAGTTATATAATTCTAACTAGCAAAATGAGGCAATGCCCAAGCCTTTTTTTCTCGTAGCGAAAAAGAACTTGTAGTATCTATCTATACGAGAGCAAGTAAACAGATGAGCGGTGAAGAGATCGGGTGCCTTTTCTGTGTGAGAAAGTTCTAAAACGTCAAATAACTACGTAAACTTTTTCCCAGTGTCGTGGACAATTAGGAAGCTGTTATGGAGAAGGTGCCGGGTATCATGAAGAGGGGAAAAAGTTATTATGCGAGACAATTCTTCCTACCCATTTGAGGCTTGAGAATAGTACATGCAATTCCTTGAGCATACCTAGGTTAAGTAGTCACGTAAACGGCAGCTCGGCTTGGCAAGTGTAGCTAAAACCAAGGCCGCCGATCCGCTGCGACACGAACATACCCCGTCAGCACACGAAAGGCCCGACTCCGATCAAAGCGCGACAACGCCCATAACACCCAGTTACCCATCTCTAGGCATTTCGTCGCCATATGACACGATAATGTCCACTCCCAACGCCGGCGGTAGTTATGGGGGAGGATATTATGTTCCCCCTCATACCCCAACACGAATGCACACTCCGGTGCAGGTCTACAACACCGGACTCGGCGCGCAGCAGGCTCAGTATAATCCATGGCCCGGCACCGTTCCCACACCTGTTCCGGCGGGAATGCGACATCATTCTGGGGGTAGCAGTCATCGTTCGATCACCAACAGCCCTGTTCCTTATTCGCAGCATCATCAGCAGCAGCAACCACAACCACCAGCTCCGTCAGGTCCAGATATGCCTTCTGTACTCCTCGCCCTCGCAGACACGTATATCACCGCGGCGCACTCGAGTGGATACAAGACGGCGCTGGGAACGGATGACGACATCGGGGGGTATTATGCGCTTGTAGCAACGGGTTTGAGATGTCTCGAGGCGGCATTACAGGTAATTTCTCGGCAATGATGTGGAGCGCTGGGAGAATAGGGCATTCTGATTGGATGACCCGCAGTATCGGCTTCAGCCCCGCGTCGAGGCGATGGTCAGATTACGGTACGCGAGTATATTGTACGACGAAACAGATAATCTCGATGAAGCTGAGGACGCACTAAACAAGGCTGTAGGTATCCTCCGCGGCTCTTATGTATTGTCATGCCCATATGACTAATTGGATATTGCAGATATTACTGGCCTCAAGAGTAACTCTACCGCCCGTTTTTGCCTGGCTTCAGCAATCTAACCGGGCGCCGTTGCGAAACAGAATAACCTAATCGATCTCAAATGCAGCATGCAATACTTACTTGTAAAAATAATGTTCAAAAACAGTCATAAAGCGGCGCTCAAGATGCTAAACACTCATCTGTCAGATGTAGAAACGTAGGTTCCCGCCTGACAGGGTTCATGGTTTAGCCACTCATCCTTTGCAGCCTAGACATACCTCTCTGGACATATTCTTTCCGGTTCCTGCGATTTACCTTGCTCGCTGAAACATCACCTGCACGTGATGACCAGGCAGCTCTAAACACATTGCGCGGGATGTATACGATGTCGAAAGAACGAGGAGATTTGCAAGTTGCGTCTCTGGCAAGTTTAATGGAAGGCATGGTTTCATTCCGAAATGGTGCGGATGGTGTTGAAGCAGCACAACGGGCGTTGGCACGGGTATTCACACTACAAAATGCCGGGAATGAGATTCCGCCGCAACTGGAGGTGTTGACACAGCTTCTCGATATTTGCTGTTCTCTGATGTTGGGAAGATGTCAAGAGTGCGACCCAAAAATAAGGAAGCTCCATGCAATGCTCGATCAACCAGAGCGATGGACCAATTGGAAAGAGGACGGAGAATTTGATTTACCCGTGAACCCCAGCCGGCCTGGAAGACCGCCAGAAACCCTCAAGATGCGGTGGCTGAATAAGGATGATGTCTTCACATTGGGTTACTTTCTGAGTGGTCTATGCAAGTTCCAGAAAAATGTTGAGGAAAATGGTAAGGCGGAAAGGTTCTTGACGGAAGGAATAAAGACAGTCGAGCGTGAGTTTCCAGGTAACCGGATAACTTTTAATCTCCACCAATTGACTAAATTCACAGGGATATCACCCGGGTACACTCAATCCTCTCTAGCAGCAAACAAAGCGAAGCTTTCATGGAAACAAACACTCAAAGCATATATGTACCTCTACCACGCTTTCCTCCTCTGCATGAGAACCGACTGGGACGCCGCCTTAAAAGTAACTTCCCCTTCCCCGACAAATCCAACAGAAACCCTAACAAATCTCTCAGGCATTCAACCAACTCCAAGAAGTCTCCTCCACCCTATCTCTCGACCCCAACTCCCCACTATATCACCAAATCATGTACCTCCAAGCCGTAATCCATCACGGTACCAACAACCTATACACCGCTCTAAACCTCTACAACACAATCTTCAACTCCCTCCCAGTCGACCACGAACTCTCCATAATCGCCAAACTCAACAGCATCCTCATCCTCCGCCTCCATGACGCCTCTCAAGCCTCGTCCCTCCTCTCATCCATCGAACGTTTCTGTACATCTACCAAAAACGACCTCCTCAAAGCCGCATTCATAACCGTAAAATCCACCGAACGTGGGGAACTCGTCAAAACCAAAAACTACCTCTCCCACGCCCTCCGCACCGCAGCCGCCGCAGGAAACGTCCAACTCACCTTCATCGTTCTCAACTTCATGTGTCACCGGTTCTTTGCAGGCGTGGTAAGCGAGCAAGCAGAAAAGAGTGCGAAGGCGGCTATGCAGAATGCAAAGAAGGGGAGGGATACGTTATGGACGTATATGGGTGGTCAGATGTATGCGGATTGTCTTGGAAGAAAGGGAAACGATATTGAAGAGAGTAGACAGAGGCAGATGAATGAAGTCGCTAGGAAGGAGGTGGTTAGGAATTTAACTAGGCATATATCACCAGAGCAGCTACAGGCTATGACCCCGGCGGAGGGTAGTGGTGGTAATGCCGAATCTGCGGCGGCGGCGGAGATGGGGATGGGGATGGAGTCGACGGGAGGGTATGGCGGGTATGTGCATGATGGGATGATGCAGTAATGAGTGGGTGTGTACGATAGATATATCATATGATAGTTTTTTTTTTTCATTTGCATTTGGGGGGTTTACGGAATTTCTTTGTTTCTTTCTTTTCTGTCTTTTACATTGGGGATATATGGTGTCTGGGCTGGGGCTTCTGGGACTGGGTTCTTCATTCTTTCTGTAGGTGATCTTAGTAGCTGACTTTGTCTGATTGTTTTGTACGCACATAGAGATGATGGATGCCTTTAGTTAACCTTGGGTCTTTTGTTAACAATGTTTTCTTGAGCTATGGATGGTTCCCAGACCCTTCCTTGAAAATAAGTATGAGGTCGACTGGCATCTACCCACTTAATATTCTCTTGTCAATTGCATAAAATGGCACTAGGTCACAATACAGTTACTACAATACAATACATTTACCTCTTACATATGTTTCCTTCATCAAGAACCAAAAACGATAAAAAAAACACCAAAAGGGAGATAAAAAAATCCATAAACACCACCACAACATACAGAGATGACATATAGAGTACCTTAGCAACCTTCCGGGAATCAAAAACTCAACCGAAAAAAGAAAACGCGTCTTACCAAAAACTTCAAACAACGCCAAAAAGAATCCCCCCCCAAACCAGCAGCAGCAGGACATCCTCCCATCCACACCTACCCAAGCCCACCCCAAGCCCCTCTAATCCGTCTCGCCAACTGAATATCCTTCTGCATAATCGTAACCCTCTTCGCATGAATCGCAAGCAAATTCGCATCCTCAAACAAATGCACCATATACGCCTCTGCAGCCTCCTGTAACGCCGCCAACGCCGTACTCTGAAACCTATGCACCCCTCCATTCGCAGCCGTATTTAACCCGAACCCTAAATGTGCTCCATCCGTATAACTTGCTGCCACTTCCCTAACCTATATCCCCCCCATCAACAACCCACCCAATACACACAAGAGGAGGGGGGTAGAATACCAAGCGAACAAACGGAAGCTTCTGAATCAACAGATCCGTCGATTTCTGGAAATGTCTGATTTCGCGGAGTGCGACGTTTCCGGCGCGCATGCGCCTCTTTTTACGGGTTGGTGCTGGGTCGCCGGCTATACCCTCCCACACACGTTAGCAAACCCGCTTTGAGAGAGGAGGGGGGGGGGTGATGCCTTGTGCTTGAGCTCCTGATTTTGCGGTGCCGCGGGTCGGTGTACGCGTGGAGGAGGACGCAGCAGCAGGCGCTTTTTTACTCGAGACGCGGGTTTTGCGCGCGGATTGGCGCCGTTTTGCCATGGTGATTGGAGTGGATGGAAAGACGCGTGCAGTGGTTCGCGTGTGTCGGCGGAGGGGGGGGGATTGATGGAACCGAGGACGGGCGGGGAGAGGATGGGTAGGATATATAACACCCCAAAGGATTGAACGGGGGGTGTTTCAAAGAGTGGAGAGTTGAGGGTGGCGGGGAAGGTTTTTCTTTGATGGTGAGGGAGGTTGGTGATGGGAAAAAGGCGCGGGAATTTTCAACTCATTTCCATTGTTTACCTCGTTCCCACGTTGCCGTGGTTGCTGCCAAGACATATTGTGTGTCTGGCGGGGCAAAGGCACCGGATGTCACTCGTAAGTGTAAGAGCTTGAGTTGTGTTTGATATGGAGGATGATTGTCTATCTTGTTTCGTGTGGTTTTGACTTCGAGATGAGAAAATGCTACGCTTTGTCTCTGAGTGTCAAGCAAGACTTATCACAGGATAAATTGAAGCCAGTCCGGACATCTACCAAGGTAGACGTCCCAGGACGATAAGTGAAACACTCAAATGAAAGACCTTTTTTATATATAAAGAAAATTTTCAAACTAAAAAAACATCCCTACAGACCTACCCATTGGGTAGGGAGATGTAACATCCACAGACACATCCACGACGAATCGGTTAGCATTTGAGCAACGCAAAACGACAAATGGACTGATAAAAAATTAGACCACACTTCCTCCCCATCATGTCATAATCCTATCCTACACCTCTCACAACTATCATCTGGTTTTTGATCGCTGGTGACAGACTAAATGAACCCCCTCCCCCCAATTATGGCCCTTTTTCAAATTCCCAAAACCACTTCTCAACTCTCAATCTTTCACCTGACCTCAAACATTCTTCGAAATGCTCTCAACCAGCCTTTAGCCCACCACTGAATCCAAGCTCTGCTCTCCACATCCACCGAATCATCCTCATCCTTCAGTTGTGCTAACTCACTAAGCCTCTTCTCAACCTCCGCCAGGATCTGCGCCTGTTCCGCTTCCGCATTCCTCAGCGTCTCCTCAAACACCGAGAGCTGTTCCTCTGCCACGCTTGGCCTCGCAGCCGAGATCTGTCGAACGCGGTTGTTAACCTTGTTGATAGTTGTCGCGACCATTTCCCAAGCGTAGGTTTTTGCGAGGGCCTCGGGGCCGGCATCGTAGAGAACCCATTCGATGACCGAGAGCGGGGTGACGACCGAGTAATTTAGTAACTTGTCGACAACGTTTGCGCCAATACCTGGTTGGTCTTTCCAGTAGGTTAGTACCGAACCGACGATTTGTCGTCTAGCGTCTGGATGCTCTGTGCCGATCACGAGGAGCTTTTCTTTGCAGCGCTCGATACATGAGAGGACGTGGGAGAGTGATTTTGCACCGATGTGGCAGATACATGTGATGTAAGCGTCGCGGGCGAGAGCGCGGGGTCTGAGGGGTCGGTGACGAGGCCGAGTTCGGCGGCGGATTCGGCAATGTTGACGATTAAAGGTTCAATTTCTTCTTCGTCTTTGCGGTCGCTTACGGCAATGAGAAGGGCTTTACCCTTGTCTTTGAAGACGTTATCTTCAAGATCGAATTTGAATACCGGTTGCTCCTTCTCTCGTTCCTCTGAGATGAGCTCCTTGAACGCTTCTGGTAAGGTTCCCTTGATTCTCGTAGCGAAACTCAATCTGATCTCCTTCTCCAAAGAGCCGAGGATGAAGGCCTTTTTTGGGTGCACATCTGGGAAGTTGAGGTGCTCGCTCCACTCGGCCCACTTCCATGTATATCCAAAGTTGCTGAGATGGTGTGAGAACCAGTCCACGAAGCGGTTGATGAGCTCGGTATCAATGATCTCTAGGTTCCTATACATGAATCTAATAGCTCTTCCCAAGCTAGGTGCTATTGCAGCAGGTGCAAGTTTACACAGCTCGGTCAGAATCGAGTGATAGTACACCAACTTGTGGACTGGATTGGGTAGCCGGAAGAGTTGGCTAAAGATGGCATCAACAGCTACATCTTCCGGCTTCCATGTTGAACAATGTATAGTCTCCTCGTCCTCTCCGGACTCTGCCACCGCGGTAACGCGGTCGTAGGGAGTCGCACGTTTGATGAATGATTTAGGGTTGAAGAAGCAGTCTATTT
>WHVE01000880.1:0-49202 GCA_015178995.1 Trichophaea hybrida | reverse complement strand
TTAACGTATATTGTAACGTTATTCCCGTCGATTCGTGCCCGGCAACAGTAAAGATAAACAGATTCCCCATCAGCTCTTGCGTCGTGAATCCCTTTCCACTCTCTTTCCCTACGCGGCGCGACGCAGAATCTTCCTGAGTAGCGCGCACCATTAGCGATAGAAGACTGTCTTGTCCATACTTACTTTTCGCCTGTGTCTCCCTCTACCGGCCAACTCTACTATGCTACGGAGATAATTTCCGAGGTTTCGATGCGCAGCAAACTGGTGTTTAAACACCACCTTCATCCATGAGGGCAAGAACATCACCGCACCGACGGTGGAGCTGATGTTTTGGGATATAAACAGGATAGATTGGCGGTAGGTCATGGTGAATCCTGTTGGTGGCTGTTCGGTGTCCAGAAATATCTCATGTCCAGCACCTTGCTCGGCTTCCGGCCGCTTTGTGGTAGCTTCGGTGAAGTAGAGTGGGATTCCGAACGCGGCGGAAGAGAGAACATGCAATGCCATCGTCATTGCATCGTAGTTCAAAGTGTCAATGGCCATGGGATCTGTGGTGTTCGGAGCTGCCCTGGATTTCCAGATCGATAACATCTGTCCGGATTGTAGCAGTGTTTCTTCCCAGACAAGGTTATTGTTTTTCTCATTGAATGCGCCAGCAATGTAGCGTCTGTGATGAGGCCAGTCTTCATCACTTGCCTATGGAAGTCAGCAAACACCATATCATTGACCTCGGAGATGGTATCGTACGGTCAGAAGGTTTGAACCATACATGTCTATAATCTCTGAAAACACTCAAACTCAGCGCTCGCAAGGTGATACGAGCTGGCGTGGAGATGCTCACTGTACTTATGGGCAGGCTTTGGGAAACCCTCCCTATCGCTCATGATTTGATTCACCACGTCTGCATCCGCAACGTTCAAAACAATATTTCTGGGTGAAACTGTGAAGTAACATAGTCCCTGTGTCTTGAACCGTTTACCCCGTAACCAGAATCTCGTCGTGAACCCGATATCACTAATGTAGCTAGCCGTAGACGATGGTAAGAGGTTGTTCACAATCCAGGCGAGTCCGGGTATGTACGGCCAGTTTACGCAGAAGATGTTCTGGTAATAGAATGGAACGATGATGACGGGTATCCCAGCTGAACTTGCGATGTGGTAGTTCCAGAGAAGGGCTAACAAATACCAGAGTATATAGGCGATGGTGGCAGCCTGGAATACTGTGGAGAGGTAACCAATGATCTCAGGGGTGGTGAGGAACATGGCGTTATCGATAAGCTATGTGAAACCACCACTAGCGGTGGATGGTGCGCAGACACAGAGCTTTATAGCAATATTCGGGTCAGGCTGTAGAAGATCGGACACCCCGTTTCTGGCAATGGATTTTGCTGTGGGAGCAGGGTGTTGAATCATTATTGATTGACCAGGGAGTGAAGCTAAGGACAAAGTCAAAGCACACTGGCTTTACCCTTTCTGTTAATATTTTGATCATGTTATATCCAATACTATACCATATCTTGTCAGTTTTGTGTTGTAACCTGCTGGAAAAGGAGCGTCCGATCTTCTACAGCCTGACCCGAGTATCATATAACGCCTTATAGGATCACTAATCTGAGACATTGTCTCCGCATGTCTATGACTTGTCGCCAGTCTTAAAGCTCGGGCCCGGCGAATAGGTGTTCTCAGTACAAAGGAAAAGTATAGCAACGCATATGGCACTTCTGAAGTACCTCTTCACTGCCAGAGCCACCAAAAGATACATGAGTGGTAGCTATTTCATTGCTATACTTTCCCCCTATATTAAGAAGGTAAAATCCATGTACGGATGGCCAAGACTCCGGCCCCACGAGCTGTGGATGGGAGGTGACACATACCTTAATGCCATTACCACGTCGGAGGCACAACTGTGGCGCCTCCACCAGGTTGGGCGATGTATGCGGTCTGTAACGTGGTGCTATGCCTGTTGCCTGCGGCTGCAGTCAGCGCGGGAATGCTCGGATAGAATATGTCCCGGGTGCGCAGAAGTGGGTTGTTTAGTTATCGTAGATTCGCATTCAAATATAGCGTGGTATCATTTCTGCGCGTCAATTAAGCGGTGTATGCGTTGAAGTGCATGTTCGCTGAAAGGTCAGAACTGCCAGCACACCCATTGTTATTTCCTGTACAGCTGCAGTTCCTCAGATTGAACCATAGGGAATCCCGGGATGGGCTCTGCAGATAAGTGAGCATAGAAGTCTTTTCGCAGTTACATACGCGAGGGCGAGCGGCTATCCCCCAAGGACTAAGCACGTAATCCTATACAGCAAGCCGAACCATTTGTTTCCTCGCCGTTTCGGTACCGGTTGTATTTGAATTAAGTGCACCGAGATCTGATACGCGACTTGCAATGGTGGTTGTGAACCACTTGTCAGAAATTCCGCGGCTACGGTTCCTATTCGCGGATCCAGGCCCATCCGTAGCAGGGGCGCCGGATGGAAAACGCGTAGCATCCGCGGATGGCAGGTGTATTCGCGGATACTATCATCCGACGCGACGGGTGAGGGTGAGAAGAAGTGATCGATTAGATAGATTATTAGATTACGGTGGCCAGTGATGTCTCGTGTTGTGGCAACATCCGTCCCTTGCATGCTTCAGCCCACCATCTTCTTGTAGAGTGCGTCGGAAGAGTCGTGGAATATGGTCCTCCTGGGTGGATTGGGGCTGGTATTCTGACTGTTATTGTTTTGTCTAGTGGAGTTGAGGAGAAGCCATGAGAAGCGTCAGAGAGGTCGAAGTGCTTGATGTTAGGGTTCACAACGCCGGCTGACGGGTTCGAAACCTGCAATTGTGAGGCACGAAACCTCCTCTAGTACACAAATGGTGTCTTAAACACCAAGCTAAGCACATGCGAAAAATCTAAAGTGCTGTAAACACAAGAATACAGGCGAATAATCATCTTTTTGCCGCTAACCACGCCGAAAAATTTGCTGCAAATATCATGTATCAGAAATTCTACTACGTGATCATAGCTGAAGTCGACACATATACAATGGTTGGCTTACTTGGTACTGGAAACACCAGGTGTTGGCGGGCGGCGGGTTCGAAACCTCCAGTACGGGTGCTCAAATTAAATGGTGTTGTAAACACCAAGACAAGCGAAAAACCTGAGGTACTGATGTTGCAAACGCCGAATGGTGGGTTTGAAGCCTGCAGTGCTATTAAACACTGAGTGAGCAGGCGCTAAACCTGCAGTGCTATAAACACGAAGATTGCAGCAGGCTCAAAAACCTGCAGAGATCTCTTTTACTCTCGTTTTGCCTAACCACACAACCCATGCGCGAATAGCGTCATGGATTTCGCAAATTTCCACATCTCATACACGAATATATCTGAAGGCCATGCTTATTCAACAACTGAGCAGTTGGCTCATCTGGTGCGAGTTCGCAGGCGCAAAACCTGCAATATTATAAACACGAAGATTTCAGCAGACTCAAAAGCGTGCAGAGATCACTCTTTTACCCAGCGGTAAACACATACCCCACCAAAAGCAGATAGAAAGTTCGATCGTGTTTTGGATGCTCGTCTCTGTGGCTGGCATGTGCAGAGATAGTCCACTTATATACATGCACTATCCCAATCTAGTCTTGCTGCGTGCATATAATTGAGCTGGGAGCCCATTGTTTATATAGTGCTATGGGCATCACGAATTTGCTCATATCTCGTGTATCCGAATCTCTACATGCATTATGATAGCTGAAGTCGATGTGTATACATGCAACTGAGCGGTTATCTTAGGTGTCGGAAACACGGATGTTGTAAACGCCAGAGTGGCGTGTTCGAATCCTGGTGGTATAATACAAATACGAAGATTTTAGGTTCAAACCCTGCAGAGCCCTTTCTTTTGTCCGGCCATAACCCATACAATACCACCGGGTTGGATAATGCTATGGTTTTGCAATTTCCTTTCATGCATTAGAAACTCTAAATGCATGATTATGACTGACTTCGATGCATGCACAGAAATGGAGGCCACCATTAGCTACGCGTGACATGTTCTCACCCGATTACATCTGCTAAAGTTGGATGAGGTTTGTCAAGGAACCTCGGGCACTTTAGCTACAACTGGAAGAAAGCTACCACACCCTCTATCTAATCTTTTCAATTCCAGTCGGATTCAGACTTTGTATGGACAAAAACGATATTCGGGGTGGGCTCTACTTGGCCGTGGTGGCTAGGTCATTGAATCTCTGAATCCCATGGACCGGCCCCTGTCCGGCTCCCCACTGTAGACCCACTGCTCTCCTTCTAACTACTTTGACAATTGTGCACGGATTCAAGAGCCTGTATGAACGGAAATAATCATCTAAGTGATCTATATCTAACCGCTGCAGTCAAGTCTCTATAGCTCTATTATCCATGACCGATTTCCATTCCTACCCCCGCTGCCAGCTTCCCCACTCTATACTCCCTAGCTAACTTTTACAAATGAGGTCGTATTTGGAAGCTTTTACCGACCACCCAGTTTACCTTGGTCTTGGAATCGAGAAGTTTGGGCAGTCACAGCACGAGATTTGTAGGATCTCGGGGAAGAAAGGCATAGACGCGAATGACATGAAATAACTAGATATGAGCGAATACTCTTGGTGAGAGAAAGGGCTTTCAAGTGATGACAATATCTACATCTACGGGCATGAAAGGGGGGCCGTAAAAAACCGAGTGGATATTACTTGGTACTCAATAAGAGGGGAAACTATAGCCATGCAGATGCACCCCTTAGATATTTTTTTGACTCTGTCAGCAGAGAGGCACTTCAGATGTGCAATATGCGTTACGATATATATGTACTAGGTACGGAGGCGGGGATTAAGGTAGCCCAGCCGGCTCCCAGCCAGCCCAGAGTGACTTGTCTTCAGTCAACTTCTAGATACTGTACCGGTCAATGAGATTGGGACACTTTTTTTTGCTAACACTTTTTTCAGTCACCAAATGGTCAAAACAGGGCGAAATCCAGAATAAAATCCTTTTAGGACACTCAATCCTGACTGCTGACGTCCCAACCTCATTGACCGGTACAGTAGTCATAGTAACTATATGCAGTAAGTACATTTTCCCATAGTTGTAGTCTCCAGTCAACTTCTAGTGAGTCCATCTCTACCATCTCTAGCCAGTTCCGGAGTTATCTTTGGCCACTCAATAACAGCTCTTCGTAAGTTCAAGTTCATATCTCATCATACCTATTTAAGCTCAATTTAGACTGCAAGATTCACTCTAATCACAAAGTAATGTATACATGAAATATGTGTTATAAGTCCCTTTTTTACCTCCTGGTCTCCAATATACAATACCTTCAATATTCATGGAGTGTTTGTGGAAAAACATCGATCTTTCGTGTATTTTAACTATTTTTCTAAATACACTCTTTCAATATTGAAGATATTGTGAATTAGAGATGGGGAGGTAAAAAGAGGGCTAATTACACATATTTCACATATACACTACTTTGTGATCGGAGTGAAATTCATAAACTCAATTGAGCTTGAATGTTTGGATTTGACACTTGAGTAGGTATGCACTATCTGTCAACCAATGAGAGTGCTTCATGTGGATAGAGTCATGTCTATATATAATTGATAATTGAAATTGATGTAGTAAAAGGAAAAAAATTGATATGCGAGCACCACTGTTTGCTTCAAAGAAGTGCACTTTTTCACCTTTTTTTTTGGAGTACATTCAAACCCCCCTGTTTTCCATCACTACAAGTATTTTTCGGTGAATTGGAAGGTTGCATATGCAAGCCCAACCCTGAATGTGAATCCATACTTAAGTAGCCAATCCTACAAATCGTGACGTGCGTGTTTTTACTTCTCCCGCACGTCTCAGAGAAACCAATGCAAGATTCCACTATACGCATCTCAGTCAGACTGTATATTTAATCTTTCATGTATATAAATTTAATTTCCTACCCTCGTGTTGGTCATATCATCCCTAACATTAAACTCAAATTTTCGCATTGCAGGAGAATCTAGAAGTTCTATGCGGATATGATATGGGGGGAAATGTCTTGAGATGCATATGCCACATGCACAAAGAAAAGAGACATGCATGCGCCGCCTGCAAGGTGCACTTTTGAGAACACCCAACCATAGTGTAGGGTTCCCAACGGTTTTACTTCGCTTTTATTACAGTGGAGACCGCGCAGTTATTGATAAGCCACCAACAATAGGTAAAAATTGGGAAGCTGTATGTAAGGTAATGGTGGAGGAATAGAGTCTGAAGTGGAGGGGTACAGATAAGCTCTCGCTTATCGTCCCTGCGATATTTGAAATAAGTTAGTCTAGCTGGCAAAGGGATGTATCAACATTTAGTAAGAGCAAATCTGCAGCACGAGCGCCAGAGATCGATGGAGAATTTCTGGAGGCCATCTCCAGAAATCTCAGTACTATGAGAGTGTTTAGGCCAGTGACGGCGGTAATTGTACCATAAATTCTCGGCGGCGTTGGTGCTTGGTTGGAGCGCTACGAAACCGTTATCTTCCAGCGGATCATGGAATAGAGGGATGAGGTACCTAAGCGTGTATTCCGTACCAGAGTTTGGTGTATATAGTACATATTGCACTGTAAATTCCTCATCTACGTACGCAAATGCTCTTTGTAAAGTGAGGGTTGAAACGATATTTTCAAGAACCCACAGGTCGGCTTAAGCGCGGAGGGAGTCTTACGATTGCTATCAAGTTGTCCAATGGAAGTTAAATTTATGATTCAAATTTCAAAAGCGCAATGTATATCCCCTCATGCGTAGGGTTTGTCGGATGGGACGATATTTTTTAGTCATAAAAAACAATGTATTGTCATCTATTTCAGTTTTTGTATTCTCGCAATTGTATGGCATTGTGTTGGTTGTTATCGGTACCATCCCGTCAGGGGACGACATCCAGTTCCTACGCATGTGGTGATAGCCTAAACGGCTCGTAGTCTCGAACACGGGTGAGTAACGGCTTATCCACAAAAATCAGGATCTGATATCGCGATCGTGCATAACCGAGTTGAGCGGCCCGGCAAAAAGCGGGGCAGCTTACATACTAAGGGATCGTATAATCCTGGCAATTGAGTTTTCTATGATTCAAAAGGCTGAGCTCGATACGGGGAAATGTTTGGAGATGCAAACACCAAAAAGAAAAAGAGACTATGCGATTTTGCTGGATTCCCGGCAGATCTAGAGGGCACAGGTACGTTTGTGAAGTTATCTTCTCCCCCGCACTACAACTGTTAGCATGCAATTGTGACCATGGTCCCCAGTTTCACTCCACTTCAGGTCTTCGAGCTCGTCCAGTAAGATACCGAGAACACAACACCGTCTTTTCCCTTGCTTCCGGGATTATACGGTAGCGCAAAAACCAATGACTGAGTGGCTGTATCTCTGCCAATTTTGGGGAATCATCCACAAGGTCGTATTCTGTTGTCGGATGAAATACGCTGAGGATCGATTATATATACACCTGGTCGCTTTTCCATAGTAATCGATAAAACCGTGAAAGCCATCTGTGGAATGATAGAATCTGGAGCGTTACTTATGCGACGACGATTATGATCCCTGCAACGGTATGACAGCCAAGGCAAGTAGTCAAACAAGTTTTGTGTTCCTATTGGGCTCTTTTGCCCTCACCTTGTGATTCTCTGTGCCTCACTCTACTTAAGTACTCCAACAGGGCCGGGGTGGACTGGCAATCTCGCCAAAGTACCTGTCACATTTTCAGCTGTTGCCCTGTCTAGGTGAAGCGTACTCGATGCAAGGGGAAAGACTTATCTTTTCCAGCTGAGAAATACTCCAAAATCGCAAAATGCATTGATCTCTGCATATACCGAGTATTATATTTGTACTATCTCCTTTATCACCACCGTTGATGTCTAGCCGAAGCTGCCGAACGGCAATCACGACATAGAGAAACATCTTGCAAAATTCCTTGCATATGTGATTGCTTGTTCAATAGTTGTTGCAAGGGATAACTCTCCGATTGGACATGTGGAACGACCACCCATGCAAAGACTATAATTTGGTGATTCCAGACCTTTCTTGGAAATTGCGGCCCTGATAAGTGTGGATGATGCGTACGGAGAAACAAATCCTTTCCACGAATACGAACCACCAACGAGAGATGTACTGTAGAGTACCGGCCGTATTGTCGGTTAGGTCTAACATCCAACGCAAACAGGCAATAAACTTATAGGCAAAAAACTTATGAATCATGTGGAGAAACTGATCATGGAAGGATCAGCAACCTTAAATGTTTTTCCTGTTTCCATACTAAAAGATCCTCTGGATCGAAGCGGGAACGTGGCGGTTTCACCTTTTAAGATAGATGCTACTATAAAACCCCACCTTTGCTTCAGCTCTCAAAACCCTCTTCCATTAGAACGAGCCTCTCTCACCTTTTGCCTACTGCAGAGCCCGATCTATCCCATTGGCCAGCTCTCTCTTGGTCTTACCAATCAAGATGCAGGCCTCAATGGTAGACCTTCCCCTCTCTTTCCTTCTCACACTCTCTTCCGCCACAGCATTAATCTTTCACATCTCAACCATCCGTGTGGAACTTGACTACAAACTCTGGAATCTCGGAGGAGTCTATCTCTGCGTATATGGCCTTTTAGTATATGCGTTCTCCCTTGACTCCAATCTCACGGCCGGTGCTTTGAAAGCCTTATTATTGTCAATATGTTTTAACGCGACTTTAACCATTAGTATTCTCACGCATCGTATCTTCTTCCACAGGCTGCGCCATTTTCCTGGACCGTTTGGCGCCAAGGTGTCAAGGTTCTGGCACATCTTCAAGCTTTGGGATTCCCAAGCCGGTCACTTGCTTTCACAGGAGATGCATAAGCATGGGGATATAGTGAGATATGGTGAGTCGCTCTCATTGTCAGCGTTCACGCTAAAGTTCCAGGTCCTTGCGAACTTTCTATCAACCTCGTCGATGCCATCCCCGCGATCTATGGTCCTACAAGCCTTTGTACCAAGTCTCTATTCTACAATATCGTCGGTCCCGAAGAGAATCATTCCATCTTCCATGTACGGAACAAGCAGTTTCACAAAGAACGTCGTCGAGCATGGGATAAAGCGTTCAACGGTGTGAATCTAGCAATCTACCAACCCAAGATCGAGCGCTGCATCTCCGTTCTTCTACAGGAGCTTCGTACCTGTGACGTCACTTCTGATGGTATCAACATAACGCTGTGGGCTAGCTTCCTAGCTTTCGACGTGATGGGGGAGACTGGGTTTGGTCGGAGCTACAACATGCTGGAGACTGGATCCTTGCACCCTGCTGTGAAGTGTCAGAAGGATTCTTTGCCGATGTATGGGATTGGGACTAAGATTCCGTGGTTTGTGCGGCTGATGATGATCCTTCCACCGTCCTACTCTCCGATAAAGCCAATCATGAAGTGGTGCGGCAATGAGATGGAAGAGAAGATCAAGGTTAGTCATCGCCTTCCTATGTACAAACAAACTCTAAACTAACGACGTGTCAGAAATTCAACCAGGGCGAGAAACCAACCGATATTGCATCCGTTCTCCTCTGCGACGAGCAATGCGGCCTTGGAAAGCTCAAGATTGAGGCTACACACGACGATGCACGTTTAGTCATCGGTGCAGGAAGGTGGTACCCAAGACTCTCCGTAGCGATTTCATCCACTGACTTATACTCACAGCGAAACAACAGGCATGACTCTCACCGGTGTCCTCTTTTATCTTGCAACAAACCGCAGAGTTTTTACTAAGCTTCGGAACATTCTTGATGAAAGATTTCCGGGCGGCGAATCACAGTATCAATATTCACCATCCCTAGACATCCCCTACCTTGATGCCATTATAAATGAAACTCTTCGACTTCAGCCTTCAGTAATCTCTGGACTTCCACGACTCACACCACCAGAAGGCGTAACAATCAACGGAACTTACATTCCAGGTAACGTAGTTGTGCAGGTGCCAACCTACACGATCCAGCGAGACCCCCGCTATTTTTCTCAGCCACTCGACTTTATCCCTGAGCGATGGACCGACGAGAGCCCCGAGTTGTGCAAGGATAAGCGTGCCTTCATGCCCTTTGGTCTTGGTTCGTAGTTCTTCATTTCCGCCGCCGCCGTCCGATCAATCGCTCACTATCCACAGGTTCGCATGTATGTGCTGGGAAAGCCTTCGGTATTATGGAGATTCGGATCGCGATTGCAAGAATTTGTTTGTCCTTTGATTGGGAGCTTGCGGAGGGACAGACGGAGAAAGCATATTTCGAAGGCCAGAGAGACTTCTTTACGTGTTGTTTGCCGAATCTGTTTTTGCGGTTCACCCCGTGGGAGAGAGGTTGAGGGTGCGGATGCTGGTTCGCATGTAACGACGTTATGAGGTTAAGCTCCGTTTCCTAAGGTTGAGAGTTATTGTTAATCTGGCTTCTGGGTTAATGAGAAAAGTTTGTTGTGCTTTCAAGGCCTAGGGAAGAAGGCAAAGAGGTGTAGGCAAAGCTGAACTGCGGTAAAACGAGGATGGTGTCGTTTCTGATCAAGGAACGTTTAGGAGAAAAATTTAGCACACAATATCACTCAAATCAAAATTAAGTAACAATACAGAACTTTGTATTCAATAAAAAATATTACAGAGAGAGTTTTCCCGCATGTGTCAGGTACTATAGATCGACGGAGGCCAATTGCAATATTTGTCACTCTTTCGTAGCCTTTGATTCCCATTCATCCCCCAAAACTAGAAATCTGTTCAAAAGCAAATCTGGAGGTAGGATCCAAACAGAGTTTAGAGTACTCGGCAGTCATTCTACATGTTCGCGAGTTTTATCTTATGATTTGAGACAAATATCTGATATTTGCTGGTAGACAGACAACTCTTCATAGCACATAACCCTAACGTTGAGTGACATACGGTGATGAAACGTGCAGGACCACCACCCCTCTGCAATTGATAGTACAGTTTTCCATGGAACCATATGGTCGGTGATATAAACATCCATATGATTATTTTAAGTCACCCCACATCACCAGCGTTGATCAACCAACACTTCAACATTGGACTAATACGCGAAAACAGACACCACTTGCTTACGTTAAAAGGGGTTAATTGGTACAGGCAAAAAGAGCGGTATTATCCGAGTAGCTGTCTGTACACGAGTACTAAGCCTCGGTTCGAAAGGTAAGAAATAATGAGAACATACTGTGGAGCGAAAAAATTGCGGTGCAGCTTTGCAAACTCGTTACTGTCGTTTCCGAACTAGATTTGAATTGTGCGCGACCTGTGCCAGGAATTGGTTCTGTGGACCAGATGTCATATGTAAGGGGCAGTGGGTGGAAGAGTGGGAATTAACGGAGGAAATTTAAAGAGAGATGATGGTGGATGGAGCATGTAACATCGGGATACCGAAATTACCCAAGAGAATCTCGGTGTGCCGTCTCGGTGCATCCCAGCATCACCCGCACTTTACACACTCACGCAGCGCCGACGTCATGTCTCGGCGAGTATTAAACACAAACCATCCCACGCGAGCATCATTCATCTCGTTCGATACCCCACACCCCACCAACATGAACACATCCAAGAGGCACCATACACGACCTCCATATATTTCTCTCCCTCTGCCCTACAGCTTCCATTGTCATCACTCTCAACTCCCAGCAAAAACCAATTCTACAATTCTGTTCAACATCATCCTCAGTTCAACTCCGTCACACAGTCCCAAATCCTCAGCACATCTCACCAGTAATCCATGCCTCCTCCAACCACACCCACCCAACAACCCACCAGCCAACCGCCTGCAAACTCCTCCTCATCCACCCCCAATCCAGCCACAACCCAACCATCTTGGGGCCCCGCCACACCCGGCGTACTCATGGGACAGATCATCACCCCTGAGCAGGACGCAACTAACATATCGCCACTGCACAGTCTCGAGAGGACTTTGAAGCGGAAGTCAGTGGAGCTTAAGGTCATGGAGGGGATCGCAAGGAACCGCGGAGAATTGACGGATGAAAAGGAGGAGGCGGTGGTGAAGAAGGTTTTGGGGGGAAGGTAGAGTGTCAATTAACTACTTAAGTAGGCAGGTAGATGTTTTTTGGGGAATCGGGAGTTTTGAGTAGACAATATATTGATATACTATGCCTCAGTTGGAGTGGGAACTGTAATACATTGTGGTATTATTTCACTTGGTCAATTCGGGTGTACAACCCATTTAGAGTCTAGTGCCTCGGCTATTGAGTTCAACGCGGAAATGGTGATCCTCATATTTTGACATGCTTAACCTACAATCATCTCACTTATTTTTCTCAGCAAAATCTTTATCTATCATATAATATCATTCTCTCTCTATATCTTTTGACCCTCAGATTATGTGCTTGCCGAGCTAAGCTTCCTTTTGCCTGCCCTTTGGTGTTTGCCTTCGCGATCGGTTGTCTTCATTTTATGGAAGGTGATGCGATTGTCTGGGAACGGGGCGTGAACACCTCGCTTTTTAGCACCTTGTTGGCGTGTTGTCATTATGAATGGAAAATCCATTGTTTGATGATATTGTGAGAGGTTGTGCAAAAAAAGGGAATTGGACTTCGAGTTTAAACGTTTGATGCATGTGTTGAGCTCGAGGTGTTCTAAACTTAGAACCAAACCGTTTGCCAAACAAAAAAAGAATCGAATCTGACCAATTGAGGAATTATTGAACTGCAAAAATTCCCGCGGAATATCTACCGCTTTTTAGGCCATTTAAGGACCATAGTATTGTGTTGGGTTTTGGTTGAACAGCTTAGAGTTGAGTAGGAACGAATAAAGTCTATGACCATCGGGAGCGCCCCTTTAAATCGTACCCGATCGCCGGGATTCAAAGCGGCCAAAATACATATTGGAAAGGGTAAAAACCCGGCAATTGGGTGACCAGAAGTAAAGAACACTCAAACTAATAGGCAGACATTCAAGAAGCGCAAAACAGGTGGACTTTTACAGTCTTCATATCCTACACGTATACGCACTTACTCACCTACGCTGCCCCCGCTGCCCACCCTTCGCATTGCGTATCTAGAGATCTTCCCGTTGCGCTCTAGTATCCTTTATATTATCGACTCTCCTTCAAGTCCTCAAATACACTTCGCATCCACAACCACCCACTTCTCACGTGTACCTAATTCGCCGATCGATCGCGATGGTCGTACGCGCCAGAAAAAATGGAGGCTACAAACCCCAACCTGCACCACCCGAGGTCATGATGTACTATCTTGATACAATCGCCTCTACGAAGACGGCACGAGAGGGCCTTGCACCCGCGTTTACCACGCTGGTTGAGCTGCTAAACCGCACGCACTATCGGTCCACGATAGGCAAGGTGGTAGTGTGGGTGGGTAAGACGTCCCGACTTATAATAATGGAGCCTTCACGGATAACGAAACCGGCCGCACGATGGGCTGGCCGAGGCTGCCCTCTTTTGCTCGCTCTCAAGGTTATATCGTCGCTCAGATTGAAGTGGAGACGGGGACGAACGGCATTTGTAAGATGAGCCTACAAAGGTTGCGATCTCAGCTAGGTATGGACATTCTCGAGGCAGTCAGGCAGACTATGAAGGCTCTGCCAGAAGTTGCCGCCATCAATGGTGCCCATATTACTCGTGAAGATGGCTCCAAGGTCCGATTTGTCTTTGTTCTTCGCCCCTGGACCGGCAAGTTAAAAGCAACCCCAATACAACTAAGATTACTGGCACACAATCTGGCATTGTGCCGCCTTGTCTCAGAAAGTCACGCAAAGATAGAGTGAGGACAATTGGTCGTCAATGCAAACCTAGAGATACAGGGACAGGTACTTCCCCCGCTCGAGCCTGGTGATAGCATCTTCTCACGCATAGATGACGGCACCAACATTGTTTTGGGTAGTGATGTTCGTCGCAAATACGGAACGATAGATTGTTTCGTTTCAAGGATGAAGAAGATATAGTAACGGATGGAGAATTGGCATCCGAGGCGAGTTCAGCACCTGGAGAGAGATCAACTTCCTGTCCGCCATCTAGCCGGCTCACCCGGAGGCGGAGGTGTCTTTGTTAGGCTCTGTCATACTCTAGTTAGAGTGAATACAGTATGAATAAAACAAAAAACAAAGAGATCAGCTTCCGGCGAAAGTTTAGTAACTCAAGCTTATTGCATCGATCTGGAAGCGGATTTCGAAACAGGTGTTGAATCCCAGGAATTTGATTCCCACTGCCAGGACGAAGAAGGTGCGTAAGATTATGTGCCTGCTGTACTTCTGCGTCAGCGAAAATAAAAGGCGTCCGAGACTATGCCTGCTGCGTTACTTCGTCAGAAATGTATTGAAGAGAGTGTGTTTGAGTAACAGTCTTTTCTTTTTCTGGCTTTTCTTTTCCTTTCAATTTCAGACTCTAGCCACTTGCTTCTCACTGGGTGTCACAATTTCAAGGACGGCGACAAAGTCCATGTTGCAAACAAATCTGGTAAAGAGTTTCTGGTCGACGTGCCCGACCCTTTTAGGTGCATCGCAGGAGTTCCCTGGTATGTGATCCGGGCTTCCATGGCGAATACTATAATCTCCTGCCCCGACAATATACCCGAAAATATACGAGCACGTCTTGGAAACAAAGTCGGCTTTCGGGGGTTCGGAGTAAAGGATCTTAGTGTCTTGGTTCCACCAAGCGGTATACCGATAAACTGCGTGCTATGAAAGGTAGATTTTACCGTAATCGCCGCAGCATTAAATATGGAGCCGTGCTGCCCATTTCAAGACCCAGATCTTGATACGCTCAGCCCACATTCGCTGCCCGTGGAGGTATTAATACAATACCTGGATAGAACATCCTTGACAGTGTATAAGAAAGGCGCAACAACTGGAATTACCTCAGGTCAATTAATTGAAGTATTATGTGAGCAATTTGAGCTGCCAGAAGCGCAAGCAAATGACTGCAGACAATCTGAACGCACAATGAGCCGCATAAAATGGTGTGCGGCAGATTCCCCCTTTGGAAAAGGGGGCGATTCGGGAGCCTTTGTATGGGCAAATACCCACCGAAAGATCGTGCCTATTAGGATCCACAAAGGTTCGAGGGGTGATAACAGTTATTGTTTGCTTATTGAGTCCTGCTTCAATGTCTTGGAAGGCATTTAAAACGCCGATTACGTCTTTTGCTCGAAAGAGCGTTGTGAAGCGAGGTTATGACGCGGCAGCGGGGCAGTAGCGCAGTGTGTTATATTTTGGCGGGTAGTGATCGTGGTATTGTTCACGTAGCGGTGTTGTGTTGAGTTTGCAGTGAGATTATCATATTGTTGTGGGTAGTATTTTGGGAATTGTAAGGTTGTAGTGAGATCACTAGGAGATCATAGTGTTGTTTGGCTGTGGGGGATTTTGCCCACAAGGACGGAGTTAAGCTGTCGAGTTGTTTTTCGATGAACAATAGATCTTTTGTACTACCACCTCTGATCAGTCTTTGTTGCCGACCCGGTACAATCCTATTTGGAAAGATCATTGGGAATATGAAGGGTAAAATAGGTCAGAAGAACCTAACATGCTTAGACTTCCATTTAGTGTGCTGCAACAAATCCAGGGAGATCACCACTCGAGGGGATAGTACCCCGCTTAAAATAATACACTAGCGATATGTCATGAACCCTATAGGCGCAATAGCAACTATGCAGGCTTCATTTCGGGTCGGTCCCTCAGCTACCATGACACGCCTTCTAAGGCCCTTCGTTGTCTCACTCATCCTGGAATTGTGCATGTAATGATACATTCCTCTCATTCGCTTGGTTCCGGATGAAATGCCAGCTGGCTTCAACTTGCTACAAAGCTTCTCACTATCTTCGATCTCCAAACTTCACTAGTGCAGTGAAAAAGCCGTAATAGCAACTATATAGTCTCGAACGGGATAATGCACTACTGATAGACTAACATCGTGGTATTTGAGATATTCATGCCGTTGATTCCTTCCGTTATATCAGAAATAGCGCAGCAAATGTTTCAAAATCCGAAGCGGCAAGTGAAACCTGGAGTACAGATCTGCCATACGGTGCAGCATTAGCTTATTCCCATCATTGTTGGAATTGTAAGGCATGACCATATTGAACTACGTACAAATCCGATAAGAGCACGATTGATAAGATACCGTAAAAACTCATTTAAGAGGCACCCTATGATTGGGTTAGCGTGCCTGAAACTGGATTATGGCTGCCTAAAAGGGTAACTATGATTTTCAAAATATGTTTTTAATTCCGGCTCCGTCGACCGTATTGTCCTCAGCCTTCACTTTCTTATTCATTTTGTTTGGCCCGATCGTTTGCCATCGGGCAACCTTTTCTAGTGCACAGCGTTCCATGCACACAGAGAGAAATTTAATTTATCAAGACTAGGCACGACAACGGACAACCCGCCGCCATGATAGATAGACCGTATCAATCAGTGTAGATAGTATATACTGTATTATTTGGGTGAACTTGTAATTTTGTAGCTTGTGCAGCTTGCATATCCGACAATTAGCAGCAGTTTCTATTTGCTACAAAAAGTCCAAGATGTCTTAACTTGAAAGACTGGACGAATAGAAGCTGTCCAAATGCATCCTGTACGAACTACAAAAATTACGAGTTCACCCAAATAATACGGTAGTCAAGTAGTAAATCAAATCAGGCAAGTACGACTGACGCTGTTGGATGCTAAGCGCGGGTGATCTACAACAGGGATGTATTTTGGCCGAGCATCCCGGGACGTCACCGCAATGACACAATTCGAATCGAAAGCTCACGTGTCGCTCCCTTTTGTGTAGTCTTGCACTCCTTTCCACATCCCTGGCCAGATGAAGTACTGTCTCACTGTTATATGAGTTTTTGCTGCCCCGAAATGGCCCCCACAGGAGTATCATGTGCTTCCTGGAGAATTTGATGCTTTAGGGATGTCAGGATGTAAAGCCGACGCTGCTCGTCTTTGTGGTGCTCTGGGTCCTGTTTCTGGAGGTCTAGGTAGAGTAGGCTGTTGTCCAGGGAGAAACGGTAGCTGTGAGCCCATGCCTTTTGCACTGCAGCTGGCGTAGCTACTTTTGGCGGTTCCCAGCCGTCTTGAGATTCCAGTATTTGTACAATGTCTTTACTTCAACTATCGCCCTTTGTTTCCGCCGCAACCTCCTGCAACCACCCTGTTGAGTCCTGAACTACCAACTGTGTGAGTTGACATTGGGAGACTGGGTAGCACTCCCGTCTAAAGTCCGGTCGTCTCATCAGTGCATCAGCTGCCTGGTTCTTCATGCCCAGGATGTAGCGGATGTTGTATGTAGAATTTTGTAAAGTTGCCAAATATTCCATTTAACGCGCCGACAACCGTGGCTGTGTGAGTATGTGCTGTACAGAAGCATGGTCTGTGTGTATGTACCGTAAACTTGTCGGTATGTAATATATGCATAATTCATCGTTCTTTCAACTCCTGGTCTCCAATTTACCATAGTATCTCTAATATTGATAGAGCAGTTATGGAAAAACATCAATTTTTGGCATTTTTTGGGTGTGTTTTTAAAGCCGTTCTATCAATTTTAAAGATATCGTAAATCAAAGACTAGGAATTGAAAGAGCGATGTATTTTGCATCTTACATGTATACATCTCTTTGTGATTGGACAAATACTCGCAGACTTAATTAGACCAACCTTTTATCATTTTGTCAGTACAGCCAAGGAGCCCTGTTACTCCGTGGGTTGATCGGTCACTCCACGGACTGACATCCTCCGTGAACTGACTAGAACATCAACCGTCCCGTCCGTCCGTGCGGAGGCAGGACGGAAACGGCGCCGTCATTTGGAGGCCGGACGGGGGCGGACGTGTTCTGACCCATTCGTAGAATCGGCCCATCCATGGACAGGGCGGTTCCATGAATGGAACAAGCAAAGTCTTTGCTTCGCTTCCATACATCTCTTTTACAATCAGTTAGCTTCGCTTCGCTTCTATATATCTTTTACAAGTTAGTTAGCTTCGCTTTTATAAATCTCTTTTACAAGTCAGTTGTCTTGCTTCATTTCTATATATCTCTTTTACAAACGGTTGGCTTCGCTTTGCTTCGATATATCGCTTTTACAGGTCAGTTAGCTTCCCTTTGCTATTGTAAATCTCATTTACAAGTGAGTTGGCTTCGCTTCACTTCGCTGGCTTCACTGGCTTCACTAGTTTCGCTGGTTTCGCTGGCTTCGCTGACTTCTATAATTATTTTACTCAGCTAACTTTACCAGCAATTAAATTACTGGCTCTCAATAGTCTTCTCAGTGGTGCAAATTTAGTTTGAATCTCGTCTTTTTTTTGGTTATCCCATTCATGGGTCCATGGATGGTACGGTTCATCCATGGATGGGCCGATTCCACGAATGGGTCAGAACAACTCCGTTATTCCAAATATAAAGCCCTGAGGCACCCACGATTTGAAGCATTCCGATGCTCCCCAATGATAAAACTGGTAACTGCCCGATGTCGGCCGGGGACGGTGGATGACGGCCGATGACCGCATTTTCGCCGTTCCCAGCCGTCCCCGGCCGACATGCCGTCCTCAGCGAGCAAGGACGGGATGGTTGACAACACTGAACACATATACAGGAACTTATGTGCTCAGGGTTATCAGAATGTGCTGTCTCTGCATAGGCAGCACTGGAACTTTGCGTAGTGTAGTGGTATCATGCTGATGATTGTATAAGAAGCTGTATCACTATGCTGCATGCTATGGGTTCGAATCCTAGTGCCTGCCCCCCAGGCGCACTGAAAACATTCATGACTAAGAACTCAACACACCTTCTGTGCATTCGATGAACATGCTGGTCAATTCTACATATCCTAGTAGGGGGAGGGGCAGAACGGACAGGGGATTGGTCGGTTGGGGTATTCCACTGCGATGACATCAATGAGACCCTGCATGGGGGAGGAAGTTTAGGCGGTATGGTGGGTGGGGAATGGGTGGGATTGGTGGGTCTTAGTGTGTAGTGTGGCTGGCGGAAATGGGGGGAAGGAGATTAGGGGTACGACTTGGAGACACAACGAGCTCACACCGTTGAAGTGCCACGGAAAAATGGAATATGTCATGTCCTTTCAAGGATGGCCGGTTAGGTAACGACACTGGGCACCCCCTTCGGGGGTGAATACAATATGATTCAAACAAACAAACTAGAACTTTACCTAAGTTCTCTATTTTATATTTAGAAGTTGAACATAATACAAATGGGATAAAAGTACAACTGCAAACAGATATATTCTACAGTTCAATTAAACTCTCCACCAACATCGATAATGGGGTAGAAGAATGCTGTAACAGGTGTGATTAATCTAGAGTTTCCGAAGGGTAGACCAGTTTGGGGTTGGAAGTCATAGGTAGTAGTTTCGTCGCCTTCTTCCTCATCGGAGTCCCAAAAGCTTCTTCCCCCCCAGGCAGCATGAGCGTCCTCTCCCCATTTCAACACCGCCAGCTCATCTCCAAGGTCGGGGTGTGGCACGAGCTTAATATTAGAGGTTCGTTCCAGTAGATCGATGTAGTCGGACATGCTGCACTCTTGCTTTAGAGAATCCTCGAACCATGGATGATGATGATCAGTATAATTCTCCGACACCTGAAGCGGAATGTAAGAAATATCGCCTGCTTTCTTCACCATCTTCTTTAGGCCTGGAAGTTCCAGTTAGCTATCTATATTAGGCAGAGAGGGATATAACATACGCGTTTGCCCTTCTATGTAAACAGCGGCGGGACTTGAAAAACTTAGCTCAAGGTAATCACTGTATCAGGGTGGATATTACCTTGAGGAGAAAGAACGCTTATTCTTCCTGTGCTCTTGCTCCGGCATGGTATCCATCTCACCGGACATCGTGATCTGGACTGCCTCGGTCGTAGGATCATTACCTCCTTGGGTTTCCTCCGAGTTGGCCATATCACGGCTAGAGTGATCCGTATCAGGCTCTTCGGAGGTACCATGACTACGGTCGGCACCGCATTCGTGCTCGGTGCCATGGCCCCCATTATCTTCATCTTCTTTAGAGTCGATGTAGTCTTGTGTCTGCTCCTCGGTTTCTCCTGCCCTTCCTTTGGCGTCATATCTGATGCCGTCCCAATAGGAACGATGTACTTCTAGAACGTGCGCTAGGTTGCCACATTTTATTTGATGATGCGGTGGGGTAGAGTTGTTAAAGGATGGATTGAAGTTGGCATTCCCTGGCTGAGTACTGGCTAGGGGACTGGCAAATGCCCCAACTGGCGTTACTTGGAGGGTGTGGGTAAAACATAGGTATGCCTGATTGTTCATTGCCTGTTGCGGAATAACCTGTACACCCGGAAGAGGCTGGTTGGGGAGATGTGGTGCAGCTCCGATGGGCATCCATCGATGCGAATTAGTACAGCTACCCCGAGGACTACTTGAACAGATAAAAACGGCGATGGATCCATTTGCGTTATTCTTGGCGGTTACAAGCACAGGTCGGGAGTATCGTTTGGTCTGCCTGCCGGGGGGAGCCGGCCGGTTCATGTACAGCCCATTGTTGGGGCCCATTTCGGGCATATGCAAAGCTTTGAATACGGGGTATCGGGCGTTCTGCTGATAGCGACTGAGAGGCGAAACCTCGTCTACGAAGTGATCTGGGAACATAAATACGGCTCTGTAAAACATGCCGATCACCAATTCTCCATAGGTCAACGGCAATTGTGAAGCTGGATCTGGCGGTTGAGGTAGTTCCGCCGACGAGTGAGCTGGAGTCGAAAGTCCAGAAGGAGTCGTGACTAGGGAAAAGTAAGCATATGCAGTTTGTTAAAGGTCAACAGCGGGCTTGATATAAACCACTAGGTACGTACTCGGAGTGCTATTTGCAGAACCACTGCTTTGCGAGCTAGAAGCATTAGCCAGAGCAGTGCGCATACTCCTAGTGACGGAACCGGGCGGAGTGAATGGTGCACTACCGAATGCACTGGAAGTTGGAGTTGATGCTACTGCATGGAAAACAGGAATCAGAATTTGAGACCGAACGTGGACTCAACCGTCGACCGAGCACTAGTATCACTTACCGTTCAGGTCATGACCCCGGCTAGAGCTATTCCTGCTCGAACGCCCCGAGCCTCGCCCCGAGCCTCGCCCTCGTCGACCCCCTCTTTTTGCTCTTGGGTTGTTTGACATGTCGGATGTAGGGCGGTGGTGGCAGGTGGTGCGGACAGCAATGAAATGTAGAAATGAAAAAAGGTTGAGTCAGTATCGAACACTGAGGACCTGTCTACTGTCGGAGCTGCACGAGAGAAGGGAACGTGAGAGGGTTCGTGAAAGACTGGTCTGGTTTGGATGTGAAGGAAGAAGGAAGAACGACCAAACCCACGAATCCCCCCCGTAGCTAATCCCGCCAAGTTACTAAAGACAGCAGAGCCTCCGGCATTCCATAACACGAACTCTTTCTCTTCGCTGTGTACGATGATAACTTGTGGACTTCTAACTTGTGGGTTCTAACGCAGAATGAGTTAACGTACTTTACCGTGTAACCGCCCTCGACTGGGTAATCGATTAAGCCTGCATAGGTAACCTATGAGCTCTAGAGATACTCATAGACACCACACCAAACCTTGTAAACACCAGTAACTGATTCGCAACATATATTCATGCATTTCTATGCTTCTGGAGATATTTGGATGTAGTATAGAATGGATACAAACAACATCCGAGTCTGTGGTGTTATACTTCAGCTGAGATCCAAAATATACCCGCTAGATAAAAGCTAACTTCACTTTACTTTCTCGCAACCTGGAGCACCTACTTTTTTTTTGTAATTGCGCATATATAACCTAATACTTGCGCAAAAAATATAAATTAATGCAGAACCTCTATGTGCACACTGTCTGCAAGTATAGCGACCTCGAAACCAAGTCATGAGAGGGTCAGATGTCATCTTCACTGCGAAAGGACAAACCATTGTAGATCGGTAGATATCATCGATGTTGCAAAGTTTCTGATATTCAATTACCTCATTCATGCATTCACCGCCATATCTCATCCTGGCGAAAAGATACTCTCCAGCTTTGGTACTCCCTTGAAGGCTCTGTTCGTTCCAGGAGTTGGCCTTGAAAGAGCTGGTGCCGTAATTCACAAAGCTTCCATATGGCTACAGCATGGGCCTTCGCGGAACGGAGAGTTAAGATTCAAAAATTCGGGAATTGGGCAAAAGGGGGGGGGATTCGGCTTCTCCTACAAACAGATAACAGTGAGCCTCTAGCAATCGTGCTGCCTGCTGGAGCTTCATGCACGATAGTCAAGCATGAATAATTGGGGCAACTGCAAGGAAATAAAGGTAGGGCTTTCCTACGGAGCCGGTTCGTGTTCCATTGTTTGTAGACTCATTGAGAAGTAGAGATATTTTTGTGCCCTAGAGATGTCACATACATGGACAATATAGCCTTTGAGAGGGTGAGTGCTTGGTACGCGTATCGCAGCGTGTGGAAATTACTAGCTTGTCCTGCGATCTGAAAACCCCCGTGGTCCCCACCGTTCCTCAGATCTCCTGCAACAATAATATAATAAAAGCGCTGGTCGCAATTAGCCAGCTTCTGTATGTAGCGCGTAATATTTACGACGCACGTGGCAAACAAATGGATACCTATAGATATGCAGCATATTCCCTCACGAATATACCCTACCTAATGCTTCGATGTCATTTGTAAACTTATAGGCCACTCTCTTGTCTTCGCATATTCTTGGTACACAAGTCAACGATTTAATGGTCCGAGGGGTTAACCTGTCCAGATTGCAGCCGACCGCACCGTTGGGGGCTCATGTTCGATTCATGGTACTGACATCTTTTTACCTATTTTCTATACAGAAGGGTTGTTGGTGTATTTTCGTTTTTGTTTTTCGATGAGAGCTAGGGGTGGAGACGCGGCAAATGCAAAGAAAAACAGAGAAACAAAACAAACTAGGGTGGTAGACTGACAGCACCTGAATCTTCCGGAATGGTTGAATGATAGCCCTGATGGTGCTGGACTTCCTGGCGGCCACGGACGTCGGGAAGTTCCCACCAAGTGAGTGGAGGTACGTAGAGGAGGTGCGGAGTGGAGGTGCGGAGGGAGGATGGCGGTCTCTCTCTCTTTCTTCTCTTTTGTTTTACGGGGTTTTTGGAGGCGGAGGGGAATTTTTGGTCCGGTCATACTCTAAGTAGAGTGAATACAGTATGATTAAAACAAACAAAAAGTCTATTACGGTACGTAGTGGGGGGTGAGGATTAGAGCAGGAGCTCTTGGGCTAAAAATTTAAGTTCTATGAGCCAGGAGTTCCACTAAGATAGTAGGAGTTCCAGGAATTCCACATAGAAACCAAAAAGCCGCTTTGGCCAACAACGTGTAATTATATCTTACTAGGATCCTAATACACACTCCCCCTTAAATAATACACACCACATCCTCCCCCCCCATCACAACTTCCATACCTCCACCTCCTCTCCCATAACCTCCTTCAACACGCCCCCCAAACGCACCTGTGTCTCCACCCCCTTGATCCACGGTCCCTTCCTCCCCGCCCAATGCTCCACAAACTCGTCCGGCCCACAAACCAACACTCTATGCACTCTTTTCACCGCCTCCCCCACTACCTCCTTGTTTATCCCCCCCTCCGTATCCACTCCCACTCCCACCCCCAACCGTCCCCCAAACATCCTCTCCAGCCCCCCTCACCACCTCCACCACCTCCCCCACATCCCCCACCTCCCCCATCCTCCTCCTCACTGCCCAAAGAATCCTCATCTCCGCCGTATCACTAGTCCCAAGGTCCCTTTCCGCCCCTGTTCCTCCTATAAGAAACAGTATCCTAGATGCTGTGTCGGCAGGAGGGAGAGGGTACTCGTTGTGTGGGCCCCTAAGCTCGATGGTGGACGAGGGAGGGAGGGAGAAGATGTAGCGTGTCATTTCGCCGAAAGGTTCTAGCTTGATCAAAAGACGGATTGTGCCATCATCGGAGGAGGGGAGAGGGGTGTATGAGCGTGCGATTTGTACGGCGGGCTGTTTGATTTCGACGCTTTGGAGATGGGTTAGAGAGAACTCCGGCGAGGGGCCTAAGAGGGTGAGGATTGAAGATTGTGGAGCGGAGGTGGCGATGGGAGTGTGTGAGATGAGGGTATACGGGGCGAAGGTGTAAGGATTGGGGGAGGGTGGTGGCGCGGGAGAGTAGTTGTAGAGGAGGACGCCAGTGGTTGCACTGAGGGGGAAGCTGGTGCGGAGACGGCGGGCGTGGGTTGGAGAGAATAGAGTATCATCGTTCTCACTCCAAAAAAGTATATCCTACAGATAGCATGGTAGCAACCTCGAGACTTTGAGAGACCTCCACCAGATTCAACTCGTTGGAAATCATCTTCAACGCGAATCACCACTCCAATAGTTAACCCCAGAACTCGAGTCAAGACAAAGTCAACACGGTTTCACCACACTCTCAATACCAAACTCAATCATCCCCAACGCTCTAAAAACACTCAATGCCCCACTCCCGATTTGGGAAACGCGCTCGTCAAGCCAACGCACGTAAAAAAGAGGAGGCAAGAGTTCGTCTGGAGTCAGTACTACATCAACGATCGAAAAACCAGGTTGCAAAACAAAAGCAGCCAACGGTGTCGAAAGAGCAGAAGGCCGCAGTTATCGACGAAAAAACAATCGAGGCCACTGCCGCAGCTGCAGCCACGGGAGCAGTATAGGCATATCAGCATCTGTAGAAGCAATTGGAAGAGAAGCCTGCACAACAGAAAACGGAGGTCAACAAACGTACAAAGTCTAATCGAGCTTCCGAACACTTAAGCAAGAAGCCTTCTTTGGCCGAACGGATACACTTTCCCATTACACGAAAGTAGCAGTCACATTGGCTTCAAACTCGGACTCACCCCTTCCTGGTCCCGCCTATCGATACACAGGGTGGAGAGAAAATACTACCTCAACCGGAAGCGATCACGGAGAGGAATCCGACCACGAGAATGAGGTGGAGATGGTGGATGTGGATGCGGCTACGAAGATTGATCCTATGCCGGTTGCGAAGGAGATTGAGAAGGAGACAGAGAAGGCTACGTTGATGCAGAAAAATGAAGAGGGGCCTAGTCATGCGTTGCCAAGGGAGACTATTAATCCCCCAATCATTGAAGAGGTGAAGACCCAAGAGGTGTAAATGTTGGGCTAGGGGTGGGAGGAGGCATATCGTGATATTGATCTTGATTTTCTTTGGTGGGATTTTGAGCGGAGATGGGTGGGTTTGTTGGCTGTGATGCCACCTGCGTGTTTTTGCGGATACGTTTGTGTAGATCGCGTTTTACCCTTTTTCCAGTTTATGTATTCTACAGTCTAAAGATCAGTTGATACCAGAAATAGGCAAATTAGAATTATGTGCAATGGTTAGATGAAAACCAAACTTTCATACATCAAGGCAATAAGCCCACCCAAATAGAGCATGTAGACTTAGTTTCTTCCAGTGCCAGTTTTTCTGAAAATTATGAAGTTACCCAAGTTATTAAACACCACCCAACTAAAATCAAAGCCGGCAGTTTAACATATAACCATAGAAACATCAATGCAAACCATCAGAAGCCCCGGCGGCAGCCCATCCATCGTACGTGGTAGAGGAAGTACCTAGTAACCGCTAAACCTATCCAACTCCCCCTCCTACCTCACACTATGTCACCGCCCACCCTTATCTACACTCTAACCGCCTCCCAAAAACACGACTTCTTCTCCGGCACCGTTTGCACCCACCCTCTCCCTATCCTAGTAGTTAACTAGTATCTAGATCGGCCTCTCCATCCCTCCGTCAGGCCGCACCTCCAGGCGCTGTCAACACATCCCCCACCCACTCCGCAATCCCGACTTCCTCTCTGCCATTCTTGACGAAAGCACACTCCTTTCTATCCTCCGGTTCAACTCTTTATCTCTGCACCTACTGGGAAGACGTGAGATCGTGCTACGACTGAGGGCGTTGGAACGGGATCCAGAGTATGTTCTTATGTATCTTGGGGATGGAGATTTGGTTGCTGTGTTGGCGGAGTTTTGGGGGTGTTGTGGGTGAGAAAAGGTTGGAGGAGGTGGAGAAGGTTAAAGACGCTGTGAAGGGGGTGGAGGAGGTTTTGGTGGGGACTTTTGCGGCGAGGGGGAAGAAGAGGATTGTTGCTTGTGCGTTGCGGTTGGGTGTTTAGAGTTGCAAGATTTGGAGGGGGTGGGTGGGTGTATGATAGGTGTGGGAGCCTGTGGATTGGATTGAGGGTATTGAATTCTTGAGAGTATCCACTCTTGGGTCGATGTACATGTCATCGATCAACTGTGGATCCTCCTCCTCCTCCTCCTCATTTCCAGACGTCGATCCCCATCTAACTTCATCAACTATTCTTAAGGGTAGCGGGGGGGGGGGAGCTCCGCCATCTAGCCGGCTCACCCGGAGGCGGAGGGGATTTTGGCTCTGTCATACTCTAGTTAAAGTGAACACAGTATGATTAAAACAAAAACTTCATCAATTATGCTTCACTCGACTCACACACACGCCCATATAAACTGTCTCGGCCAGTACACCATGACCGCTGTGACAGTCATCAACCGGCTGTAAGTCCTTCCCGTCATTCTCCTCTTCAGTTCCCCACGCCTCAGCTAGCTTTTAAGTTTTGCATCGATTGATTTATGAACGCACTCAAATTCATCATTTCATCGATTACTCCATCAAGCTGTATTCAACATCTTCTATCCATTGAGGCGTGTTTAAAGCTTCACCGCCCATAGAAACAAGAAGAATTCCGGGGAGTCTTTACGAATTAGCAATCTCGTAAGTCAGAGGCGGGGGTCTTGCTGCCTACATACAGTTCATCGAGATGTCTGAAGACAAATGTCAGTTCGGAAGAAGATCCAATCAGAGAAGGAAATATACTTCCACACGTATGATGTATGGGACGATAACTGGTGCAATTCGGCGGTAGAGGGGTAAACCGACTCCAATAAATTAGGCCTTGTAAGACATCTTGCGAGCTTAGGGAGGTCTTGCGATGGGGTTTATATTTAGGTTGCACGTCAAAAGACCGCAATATGCTCTCGTGCCGAGACTTTTTTCTCGGCACGCGCAAGCTCTTGTCGAAGGAGGCAGACGCTGGTATACGAGCGCATCCACAACAAAAGTAAAATAAATCTGCAAACTTTAACATTATTGGCCGTTTGTAGGTACCATGAGATCGTGTTAACTGATAAGTAAGGATATGCCCGAAATTTTGAGGGTAAGGACTTTTTTATTGTAGGGAGTACCAAGTTTTCCTAATCGGGACAGCATGTCAGATCTAGTTTAGCTTCAAAATATGTTGCGAGTGATAGTTCATCATTCATTCGCTATCTACTATAATCTCAGGACGGGACGGCGATGTCAGGCTCGAAAGACTGTCATTGCCCCTGATCCACTCATCGATTTACCCCGAGATCGGCCACTTCCAGAGGACGGAGGCAGACAAAAGTCGGCATAGTAATATTCGAAGCGATAAAGCTATCTATTATTATACAGTAAATGTTGAAACAAAGAATACAAAAAAAAACCAGCGTCCCACGCCTATGTTAGGCCTAAAAAACAAAGAATTAGACCAAGCTTCGCCACCTAAACGATATAGGCCTCCCAAACGGAGTTCCCGCGAACTACCACGAAAACCCAACCGGAGGGTTACACTCGTTCAGCGTAACAACCACCGCCTCTTGGCCAAACACGGAGTCGAAAAGACGAGGTTCGGAGTCCGAACGGCGTTGCCGGATTGCCTTGGACCTGATCTCTTCGATAGAGCTTTGAACGTGGTCTTCCATCCCCCGACTGATCTCTAGTGGTACCAAAGGCGGGTGTCTCCAACTGGCAACATTCTTGCCATGGTGGGTGGATACCATGATTGTGATGTTCGGATACCACTTTTTGATCAAAACCATGAAGACCTCGCAAAGGTTGCAGAGAGACTTCGACACGCCAACCTCGAGAGTCACGAAGGGACGTGTTCCTTGTTGAACGAGATCGTTGACGATCTTTATAACCAGTGTATACTCGCAGTGCACACTCCGAGTAACGGTATTCCGCCGAGAGAGGGGCTGTGGGAGCGAGGGGAATTGGGTTCTTAAGTCCGCCTCAGTTAATCCCGGATCTTCTATGTGTCGGTGTCGCGCCCATTGGTCGACGATTTCAACGCTAGTCTTCTCAATCACGATTTCTTCGGGAGGCGGCGGGGGAACCTGCAAAACTTGTCAGACAGTGCGAATACTAGTGACTTGAGTACATACTTCCTAAATGACTAAGGCTTGGAGGGTCTGGGGGGAAGTCGGTCGATTTCTCCAACTAGTTGTATAATTGCTCCCAGGTAGTCGCCTAGCTTACGAATTCTCCGTAACAGCTTTTGGTCAATCATGAAATTCATCTCCGAAGGTAAGCCTATCGCGTGAGCGCTTGCTACTATATATCGCAAGAATTCCGGCCACATCAGACTTCGCTTCGGTGATGAGCAACAACGCAAGTAGATCCAAGAGAACCAGGTGCTTTGACATTTGGGAGCGGTGCCATCGGCTGCTGTCTTGTTCGGCACTCACAACCATGCCCAGATTTTCTTCGTCGTCGTCTTCGTCAATTTCGCTGTCATCATCGATAGTGTTAGCACCAGTGTCGGCATTAATGGGGGCGGTTGGGGGACGTTGTCAAGGGAAGCAGACAGGCGGTCCATAGAAGGGGGAGGAGGCGATGATAGCCGGCAAACCGTGCTGTAATTGACTTGACTGATTGCAAATATCCTTTCGTCGAGGGTCGGAGAAACGTCGTCAGTCGCGGACATCGTGGCAAGAATGTTGTACAAGGAACAGTGACACCTGTGATTGAAAAATAGACCTGTGTGGACAGTATCTCGAGGGGGATGCTCGCAACGAACCTATTGCGCGAATATGGATGTTGGTCAGAGGGCAGAACGCGATACGATTTCTGCGTTGATGTGATAGTATACTTCAAGTATGACGGGTTTCTTGGCGCCAAGCATGTCACTGGATGTAGGATAAGATTGGGTGCCCGAAATTTTATTGAGGGTTACAACTTTTTGGAATGGATGTTGCTTTCAGCACTATTACTACCGTTTCCTTTTCGTTGACATCAGAATCAGAATGGCGGCGAAAGTTTTATTACGTAAAAATCCTAGGTAATCAAACAGAGTGATATGGCATGACACAATGAAACAAATCGCCTAAATTATACGTACTACACTGACCGATACCTTTCATACGGATTCGCTTTCATATAGCCCACATTTTCCGCTTTCTAGCAGACAAGTCTGCGGCGATGGCATATTAAACTCAAGGTTTGCCAGAAGCTCGGGCTAACCTCCTCACTGGCTAGATTGCAGACCCCTTCCTAGAATTAACTTGGAAGCTCTGGCTAGATGGCGAGAGCTCTCGGTGGCTAGCGAACTTAGCACAAACTTCGAAATATCGGGTCGACTTCGAGTGTAATTGTCACCCTTCGCGAAACCCGAATATACTTTGAAAGCTGCTAAAAGCGCCGCATACTTTCCAGCTTTCCGCCGCTTTCAATTCGCAGCGGTAACCCTTGTATCGATCATCCAGCGCGCGCTCAAGCCCTGGCTCCAAGTGCACCTCCAAGTACGCCAATAAGTGCCGCTCCCAGTGAATCACCAAGTGCCGCTCCAAGTGAACCTCCAAACGTACCTGGGCACCAGCTGCAAGTGTCGCATTTATGCTCTGCACGTGACATGGTTGTTTTTCCTGAAGGTATTCATGAGCTTATCGACTCGGAAAGTTTAATGCCATCTCAATCGATAGGCTTTTTAGATGAAGCTTATCTCTGCAACCCATCGGGCGGAGCGGCCAATATGGTCTTGTCATTCTGTATATAGAGAGACCGCTAGAGTAGAGAGAATGGTATCGCTTTTAGACCTGCTCACAGCGCCCGCTACCATTTCCAACAGGTTATGAGCCCGGACAGCGCAAGCTGTGAGTTAGTCTAAGACTTTCACCCCCGTCTATGAAGTCACTCCTCCTCCCAGCGGACTTCCGGTTTATTTTCTAAGGTTAATACCAGACCTTCCGTTCTGAGCTTACCACCGGGTAATGCTATTCGCCTATGAAACCACTCTTCTAAGTGAGCTTCCGGTTTATTTTCTAAGGTCGACACCAGACCTTCCGAGAGTCCGATAGCCACCGCAACGGTCGACCTCCTGATCTAAGGTGACGCAAGCGTGCGCCACCTTCCGTTACCAATCTCCGATTGCACTCGTCATTGAAGCTACTGGTACTAGCTTCCGGTTTATTTTCTGGGGCCGTCCTAACCTCCGGTTGTGATGTTTCACCATCGGAGAACCTCCTGTCAGTTATCTCCGCTACGGGATCCCCCACCAGTTCTGCCGTTCGCATACTGTTGCAGAGATTCTGGCACTATCGGTGAACCTTCCGCTCTGAGGTCATACACCTCTTTATCCCGACAATTTCCATGATCCCCAATACATCGTCTGTCCTTCTGAACTTCCAGTACCACTGGTGAAGTTCCCACTCTGAGCCATCTAACCCGCTCACCCGGAGGCAGAGTGGATAAGGGCCCTGTCATACTCTAGCTAGAGTAAATACAGTATGAATAAACAACAACAACAGTTCCCACTCTGAGATCATTTACACCTCCTGTTCCGACTTTATCCCCTGCTAGTTTACCGACTCGGAATCTATCCCTACTAGGCTGCTTCCAATTCCGAAGTTCTTGCGGCATTTCTTCTCCCTTTGTCCGAAACTTCTAGTTTAGTTGTTAGTGCCGCCTGGATCATCCCTGGTCACTTCCATGCTACGGTGACTTCCGGCCGAGTGATAAATCGTGCAGCCGCGTCAGAAATACCACACGAAGAAATTTTCTTCTAGCTCTCCACTCAAGTGGTCTGTTTGGGGGCAAGGAGATAAGGAACATACGACTTGGATCCAAGAGGGTCAAGGGGACACCCAAGACTCACACTGGGGATGTGTGGTGGAAAAGGCTTAGATTATGTCATGGCCGCAAGCGGCCGAATACAGTATGATTCAAACAAAAACAAACTCAAGTGGTCCGATCAACTGGTGCTTGGCACGCTATTCGAACACATTCAGATTAGTCCTTTGACCAAAGGATTTCATATATATGGACCTCTTTCCACCTCCTTCCTGCTCATCATCCAACAACTTGATCCTTATTCCGCTCTCATAGTCTTGCTCCTCTGCTCCTTTCAACACTCTCAGTTTACTTCTTCAAGTTTATATACCATGAGCTCCGAACTCTCCACCCTGGCATCGTTTGGCTTTATTAAGCCCCTGACTTCCCACTCGGATTTCAGAGAGTGGCTCCTAGCAGCAATCGACATCTTCTCTGCGAAAGATTGGTTGCCTCTGATCGAAGGCCAGGAACCTCGCCCAACTCCGTCTACTGAAAACGATCAGCCTACATCTGATCCCTCCGCGGGTTCTGCCTCATCCTCCAGTCCTTCCGACATCAGCTACTCTTCCTCTGAACCAGCTATCGATTCCCAAGTGCTTGACAGTCAACAAGCTTGGGACACCAAGGCCATGAAGGTTCGAGGCCTTCTAGGGCGTATGCTGGACGCCAACCACTACGAAATATATGCCAACGAAAGGAACCCAGGCCGCAAATCGGATAGCAAAAGTCTTAGCGAAAAACAGAAACGGCGAAATAAGTCAACAACCACGATAGTAATCGTTAAGTGGACACCGACAATCGACTTTTAGCATCGAATTGACTCTGGAACGGCACTCCTAGCACCAATGGACTGCTAGAGGAGGTGGAACACGCATTTCAGCAGCAGAGCGCACACGCGACGTGACGACCGACGAACCAGTGACGATGGCGACCCAGACGGGAGAAAGCCCTACTGGAGTGATGATCGAAAAGTCACCGAGTGAGAAAGAGAGAGATATGGATATGGAAGAAGCAGGAGAGACGAATGGCATGGCGGGCGATGCGTCGGAAGGAACACACGTGACGAGCTCCTTACCTGGCATCATCGAAGCAAGTCCTGAAGCAAGTGAGGAAACGACTTTGAACTGGTAAACCTGGAGTGTCGCTCCCGGTGTTACATTATATTGTTAGCAAAGAAACGCTTCCGAGGAAGGCATTCTTTCTACCCACTTCGATATATCAACTCCTCACACACCTCCGATAACACACCACACCTCCGCTTAGTTTTTCCAAGCGCTTTTTCATCCGATCAGATTGAATATCTTCAGAATTCAGCTGTTCTACTAGAATAGTTCCTAGAAGCGCCCAAAAATGTCTCAGTTTGGAGTCCACAAGTCTAGACAATCATCCAAATTCACCAGTGTTATGTCTCTTACCTAGAGGCTTTAAATACCATCCCAAGCACTGAAACAACTGGACATCAATAAATTGTTGACAGCCAAACCAGTGCCAACAACAAAACGACGTTGTTTAGTACACCTCCGACAACTCACCCCACCACCGCTTAGTTTTGCCAAGCCCCTTTTTATCCAATCAGACCGATTATCTTCAGAAATTTTAGGCTTCGGATTTCAGCTATTCTACTAGAATAGTCCTCAGAAGCACCCGAAAATGTCCTCATCCAGCCCTTTCCAGTCTGGACTTCCCTCTAAACAAGTCAACAAGAAAGCTTTTCTTGAAAAACTTCAAAAAGCCAAAGCCAAAATGAATCAAGAAATTGCCAGCAGCACCAGCACCGCAGCTCCTATTGACTCCCAAACCAGTACTGATTATGGGACACTCCCGTTGGGAGTGCCCACTACACCAACTCCAACGAACTATGTGTCCTTCCCCACAGACACTCCCACAACACCTACCCAAGAGATGAACTACAGATTCTTCCCAGGAGAAGCTGCAGACCTGAACATGGAGGATTTGGACCATAAAAGCACCGAAAGTGTGGCCCAGAAAGATGACACCATGACGGAGGCTGGTGACGATACAGTACAGCAGGATTAGCAGTAGTCTTCTCGATTAAGGGAAAGAAGATGGTACAGAGATATATTGAAAAAGAATTGAAGACAGCGGGTGTTTGGCATGAGGTGGAGAGATATATTCAGGCAGGCCCAGATACCTTTTGTGAGAATTGCTCCGGATGGGGACATCACGTATCCAAATATGGCAGACTGGGAATAATCATGTACATGTTTTGCACTGGATCACACAAAACAGAGGACCATTAGTGCGATGTTGTTGAGTACAGGGTGAACAAGTGACAGAACTGCAACCACAATCAGGACAAGTGTGCGAACTGCAAAGGAAATCATGTCGCCAAAAGCAATTCATGCCTGAAGAAGCAGAAAGCAATCAGGTTAGCCATGGAGAAAAGAACCACCGGGAGCGAGAGGGCAAGAGGTGGGAAGTTCCAAACCCTTGGCAGAGATGAAGAAGTGGGGGAAAAAGAGGACAAGGTATCCGCCACGGCAGAGGGAGAGAAGAAGGCTGCGGAAAGCCAAGTGCAAAGTACTGACAAATGGAAAGGAAAACAAAGCGAAGAGATCCAGGTGCCAGCTACGCAACACAGATTGGAAGAGTTCATCCCCACCACTCAACAATGGTAAAATTCCTACAGACAAATTGTGGAAGGGGAAAGAATAGTACGATTTTGGTATTGGAAAAAGGGATAGAGATGGGGGCGGATCTGGTGGCGTTACAAGAAGCTTATCAAGGAAGAGGAGAGGAATACCAGACCAGCCATCCTGGCTTCAGACTTATTAGAGGAACAAGGACAATGTCAGCAGTCAGAGTCGACACACCCATTCAAATGGACGAGTTGGGGGATTTTGGAGAACAGGGAGATATCCAGGTCTTTCGACTTACCAACAAACAAGGAGTCAAGGTCACAGTAGTCAACGTTTACGATCAAATACCCCAAGAGAACAACGACAGGACTTCAACCAGGAGATCCAATCAGGCAGACTGGAACAAAATTCTAGAATCAAGAAATGTGGTCATCTGTGGGAGTTTCAATGCTCACAGCCCCATGTGGAATGAGGCGAGCAGCCAAAGAAGAAATGTGGTCTTCTTGGACAATATCATTGAACAATACAATCTGGACATGATACGCAACAGCCAGCCAATAGGCATCACCACTAACAACAACCGCACCATCGAGTCGATCATCGATATTACCCTAGCCAGCAGAGGGGGGGTGGCAGACATATTTGCAAGGACGATGACAGAAGACAATGAAGACATTGCATCAGACCACAAGATGATAGAAGTTGTTTGGGGAGAAGAATCATCAAAGGATATGAGCCAAGTCTATACAGGATGGAATATAGAGAGCATACAAGAGGAGGACTAAAAGCAAGCAAGGGAGTGGTGGAAGAAGTGGAGTGGAAAGAGAAAGATGTTGTCAGACGAAAGCACAGTTCAACAGTTGGAAGAGGAGGCAACAACAATAAGGGAACCATTAATGGAGGTGCTAAATGAGAAAGCAAAAAGAATAAAAGTGTGCGCAAGATTGAAAAGATGGTGGAAACAGGACATTGCAGATAAAAGGAAGGTCCTGGGCTCTATGAAGAGATTGTTAGGAGAGGGGAAAACCAACCATGCCAGCATCAAGGAGGCAAGGAAGGTGATGCAGAAGGCCATCAATGTAAGACACCGAGAGCGTCGCCCCAGGTTCACCGGTCAAAGTAGTAGCCGTACTCGGTTCGGGACTTGCTTCGATTGCAGCGGTTTAGGAGCTTTGCTCAGGATGTGGAAATAACTAAAAGATTCACAACGAAAAGAATGGCTTTCCAAATGGGTATATTGTTAAGGCTTGTTCTCCTTGCTGAGAAAGTGATCGATGATCTGATGCCTTTCTACCCTCGAAGAAACTGAAGGTCTTTATTCCTTTGTCTTTGCTCTTAACTGCTAATTACACTCTTTACTCTAGAACTCCCATACCTCAACTACTTTCAAACCAGTGCAACTACTTTTGCAACTACCACCGGTCATTCGAGCCAATGCCCTTAACTTCACAACTACTGCAGAACTCTATCTCCTGGGCCCATCGTATCTTTACCGTTAATAGATTATACTCGGACCTCTGGTATCCTTTATGGCATTAACTCCGTGGTTCCTGCCTTCCGGACCGGTGGTATCCTTTCGATCGAATTAACCTCCAGACAAGTAGGCTTCGTTCGATAGAGAGTAGCTTCATTGTACGGCGCGGCGCATGCTTTTAGCTTTCGTTGGGTAGAGAGTAGCTTTCTCTAGCTTTGTAGTTCGGAGCGGTACGTTCTCTAGCTTTTGTTTCATAGAGAGTTTTGGAGCGACTCTATTCATGTTTTGCTCTGGCCAGAGCGGTGCACTCTAGATTCGTTCTTCAGAGAGAAACTTTGCTGGTCGAGACGTGTCGCTGGTCGAGAAGCGTCGCTGTTCGAGAAGCTTCACTCTTCGAGAACTTCGCAGTCTGAGAAGCTTCGCTCTGGCCTCCGAGACTAGTGACAGCCGATGGTATCGCGAGTGATCGTGTGTGTCCCCGCTCCGAGGGTATTATGTCCGGTGTAATACAATGGCAGCAAGAAAGATTTGTGGAATACATTTGTGCAAGAAGCAGAGGGGGAACCAGTGTGGAGAGTGCTAAAGTATAACAGAGGAAACAACAGGCTAATAGTCAAACCACTACTGAAGCAGGATAGAAGCCTGGCCACCTCGTGGGAAGGTATTGCTGAACTGATCAAACAGATAGGATTCCCAAAACCCCTGAAGGAGATCCAGAAGAGTGCGAACCATGATGGTGGAGCTACCTTCAAACCATAGGGCGAGATGAAGTCAAGACGGCAGTGTTCAGCCAAAGTACCAGGGAGGCACCTGGACCAGACAAGATTGGCTTTCAAGCAATGAGATTACTATGGGGCTGGGATGAAGAGAGAATCATCAACCTAGTAAGAACAACAATACGTCTGGGCTACCATCCGAAGGAATGGAAAACCGTTACAGCAGTCGTCATTCCCATACCAGGCGAAGATGATTACCATCTAGCTAAAGCGTACAAGGTTATAGCACTTGAGAACTGTTTAGGAAAGGTTGTTGACAAGGTGGTGGCAATGGTGATAGCAGATAAGTGTCAGAGGGAGGAGCTACTAAACGACGGCCATTTTAAATTCAGAAAGAGGAAGTCGGCGATTGATGCTGTGGGGAGAATGATTACGAGTGTCGAAGAGGCATGGGGAGAGAAAAAGATTGCATCAACTTTGTTGATGGACGTAAATGGAGCCTGTCTAAGCATGGCAAAGGGAAACCTCATCAAAAGGATGGAAGACATGGGCTTTGAAGCAGATGTGTGCAGGTGGATGGAAAGCTTCATGTCAGACAGAAAAGCAATGATAAAGATGGATGGAAGAGAAGGAGAGGTGATGTGTATAGAAACAGGAGTACCACAGGGGTTGCCAGTATTGCCAATCATTTTCAACATCAATATCTTGGAATTGTTCTTTCACTTCGAACCACCACCACCTAGGTAGTTGTTCCTGAGGACAGATAAATTGGTAATGGTATTATCTTTTGTTGACGACGTGGCTTGGGTGGTCAAAGGAGAGGGAGTCAGGCAGTGAGTGCAACAAATAGAACAATGCGCAAAAACAGCAACGCAGTGGGTAGCAGCGAACGCCATTGAATTCGACATAGCTAAAACCAAAGCGCTACTGTTCCCTCAAAAACGGAACCATCAGGGAGGGAAAGTGAACTGAAAGTCCAAATTAATAAGAACATGAAGATCAGCTTCAAACCGAAAGCAGCAAGGTGGCTGGGAGTCTACCTGGATAGCAACCTCAATTTCCAGAGCAATCACTACATCATTATGGCAAAAGCAATGAAGGTGGAAGGCAGAGTTTACTCGATCACAGGGAAGCTAGGCCTCAAACCCGAGAACGTACGCACAGTCCAAATGGCAGCAGTTCAGTCTGTGGCACTGTATGGGGACGAGGTGTGGTGGGGTGGACAGACAGGACAACAGTACAAAATCCAAAAGTTGGTCAATGTGGCAGCAAGATGAACCACAGGGATGTTCGAGTCGTCACCAACAGTACCACTCATCAAGGAGGCAGGTCTCAGGCCAGCAATATCACTTTTGAATAATAGAGTTAAATGGTTTGCCAAAAGACTAGCGGAAATGGCAGATGGAAAAGGATGAGGATAATGTATGGAGGGAGGAAGCAAGCTCGCAACAGGATTACAAAAGTCGATGGGGATAGAAGGAAAGAGAGAGAGATACACTCTACCAGAATTTGACCACAAAGCAGACGCAAAAGTGTTGATATTGGACAAAAAGGAGGCCCTCAAGTATGTACATACGAGGGAGGAAGGGCGCATTCTGTGGACCGATGGATCAAGATTGGAGAATAAAAAAGTGGGTTGCGTGGTGGTGTAGAAGGAGGGGGATGAGTGGATGCAGGAAAGGAGCTACCTAGGAAAGAAGAAAGAAGTATTGGACGTCAAAGTTTATGCCATTTTGAGGGCCTTATGAAAAGCGGTCAATGTCAGGAAAAACAAAAAAAACAGAGAGAATCACCATCTTCACTGATTGAACGATGGCTATCCAAAGAATCCAACACACACAGTTTGGACTGGGACAAGCAATGGCAATGAACTGTGGCAACCTCAACAACAAGCTTGCGGGACTAGATATTCAGGTGGAGTACAGGTGGGTTCCGTCAAATCAGGCTGTTAAAGGCAACAAAACGGCAGACAAAGCAGCAAGGGCGGCAGTGGAGAATAATGATGGAGAAGCACTAAAGCTGAAGGAAAAATTTAGAGGATGGTCAATGGCAAGAGTGCGGCGAAAAGTTACTGAGGCTAAATGGCAAAAAACAGAGCACCGGTGGAAGACCAAGTTTAACAGCTAGAGAAAGGGGTATAGAATGAATGAAAAGAGGAGAATGCACCTGCTGGTGGGTGAGGCCAAAAAGAAAATCGCGGGAAGGTACTTTCAGCTGAAGATGGGACATGCCCTCACTGGAGTTTTTGTCAAGGTTTCAAGGCTCAGAGTTCTAGGGGTTATATAAACCAAACTGAAGGTGCAGTAATTGTGGGTACTGTCTAACAAACTAGAGACTCGAATTCCGGAATCACAGAAGTAAACAAAGGTTGGTGCCAAAGCTATTGATTGTTTGTAGACTAGAGAACGAGTCAAGAACAAACCTATCCTCCGCGAATACATCGTCCCTATATACAGCTAACGCAACTATTGTCACCTTTACTTACTCGTTCCCAAATACATCCCAACCTCACCCAACTATGTATGCAACCCTTCCAAACTATAGCTCACGCCATAACCATCACGCCATATTTACAATGCCACTATCGAAACCTGTTTCCTTCTCACAAAACCTGATTCTGTCACGGTTGTGTCGAGTGAGGATCAGAGGAATAGTGATGATCGATGGAGCGGATATGGGGAATACTGATTTCAAGGAAGGAATCAGGTTTTGAAGGAAGGAATCAGGTTTTGAAAGAAGGAATCAGGTTTTGTTGGTTGCGTTGTAAATATGGCGTGATGATTATGAGGTGGTTTACGGAATGAAGGGGCTGCGTACATAGTTGGGTGAGGTTTGGATGTATTTCGGAACGAGTGAGTTAAGATGACGACGGTCGCGTTAGCTGTATATAAGGACGATGGATTTGCGGAGGATAGGTTTGTTCTTCACTCGTTCTCTAGTCTACAAAACAATCAATAGCTTCGGCACCAACCTTAGTTCACTTCTGTGATTCCGGATTGCGAGTCACTAGCTTGTTACGCAGTAACCGCGATCACTGCACCCTCATGTTTGGTTTTCATAACCCCTTGAACCCCGAGCCTAGAACCCCTTGACAGATTCCTTTCATCGAAACATGTTTTCTTCTTCCAAAACCTGATTTCTTCCATCGAAACCTGTTTCCCCTCGTATTCCCCTATCTCCATCATCGATCCATACTCCTTCTTCGATCCTTACTCAACTCAACCATGATAGTTTTTCTGAAACGCATGAAAAAGAACGAGAGCCAGGAGTGCCGATGGTGTGGGCACAAAGGACAAACAAGTGACCACTTGTTTAAGTGGTGCAAAAGATAGAAGCGACAGCAGGATGACATTTGGAGAAGGTTGAAGAAGAAGTGCAGATGGAAGGAAAGGATGAAGGTTCGTATGTTGCAAGTGATTCACACAGAAAAGGCGGTCAAGGCGGTGCTGAAGTTTCTTAGGGATATGGAGGTCGAAAAAGTTTCAGGGGTACGGCAGGGGGTCCAGGCAGAAGGGTAGAGAAGGATGGAAGATTGTAGTCAATTTTTCGCTTTTTTCTTTTTGTTGTCTGGTGGGAAAGGGGGCCAGGTGATAAGGAATGTACGACTTGGATCCAAGAGGACTGAAGGGACACCCAAGGTTCACTCTGGAGATGTGCAGTGAAACAGGTTTAGATTATATCATGGCTGCAGGCAGCCAAATACAATATGATTCAAACAAACAAACAAACTGCCAACAATGAAGCCACTCTCAACCAAGCAGAAGGGGCAATAGATCACGAACAATCAGAAGTTATCATCCGAAGAACAATATCATAACTGAGGATATGAGGAATGGACTATAGCAAACCACCTCCACTACCACCAGCACCTCCGCAGCCTCAATGACCCTCGAACTCAGGCAAGAAACAGATGATCAACCTTCCCCACCAGTTCAAGAGAAATTCTATGCACAAGATAGAGTCCTATTGCCAATGGATTCAATGTGTAGATTGGTATCTTGGGTACTTCAAGGACAAATACAACAATGATGATAGAATGATTTTTGTCAGAATTCTCCATTGAGAAACAGCTTTAGTCTGGTACAATAACTGTACAGATCAGCTAAAGAAGCTATTCCAAGTGGAGAACTGTATGTCTATCATCAGCAGTATGCAGAAACGTTCATTAATACAGTGGAAGATAAGGCAAACAATTGGAAGATGAAAGCACTGCAGTACAAGAGAGATATACAAGACTATATTGTAAAGATAGAGGACTTAAACTACCAAGTCTAACACGGTGGGTACAGGCCAGCCGGGTCTGTAGAACAAGGTTATGCATTGAAATCAGCGGAAAACAGGTTTTGCACAGAAGGAAACTGGTATTGAATGGACGTATTATATCTAACATAATACCCTTGGAGCGGGGACAGGTATCATTATATGCACACACACGGCAATATCGCTTCACAACAATAGAGTTAGACGGTTTGCGAAAAGACTAGTGGAAATGCCAGATTGAACAGGAGGAGGAGAATATATGGCAGGAGAAAGCAAGCTGGCAATAAAATTACGAAAGTCGATTGGGATAGAAGCACAGGGAGAGCGAAACACTCTACCACAATTTGACCTCCAGGCAGATGTAAGAGTGTGAATATCGGACAAGAAGGAAGCCCTCCAGTATGCGCATATGAGGGAGGAAGGACTCACTCTGTGGACCGATGGATCAAGACTGGAGAACGGACAAGTGGGTAGTGCAGTGGTGTAGATGGAGGGGGGAGAGTGAATGGAGGAAAAGAGGTATCTACGAAAAAAGAAAGAAGTATTCAATGCCGATGCTGACGCCATCTTGAGGACCTTATGAACAGCAGTTGATAACAGCAAATACAAGGATACAGAGAGGATTACCATCTTCACTGATTCAACGACAGCCATCCAAAAGAGTCCAACATAGGCAATAGGGACTGGGACAAGCAATGGCAATCGACTGTATTAACCTCAACAACATGTTAGCGGGGCTGGGTATTCAGGTGGAGTACAGGTGGGTTCCGTCATATCAGGGTGTTAAAGGCAACAAAAAGGTACACAAAGCAGCAAAGGTGGCAGCGGACAACAAGGATGGAGAAACACTAAAGCTGAAGGAAAAATTTGGAGGATGGTCAATAGCAAGAGTATAGCGAAAGGTCACTGAAGCCAAATGGCAAAAAACAGAACAGTGGTAGAAGACCCAGTTCAACAGCAAGGAAAAGGGGTATAGAATGAATAAAAAGAGGACAATACACATGCTGTTGGGCGAGGCCAAAAAGAAAATTGCAGGAAAATACTTTCAGCTGAAGGTGGAACATGACCTCACTGGAGTTTTTCTGGAACGCATAAAAAAGAACGAAAGCCAGGAGTGTTAGTGGTGTGGACGCAAAAGGCAAACAAGGGACCACTTGTTCAAGTGGTGCAAAAGATAGAAGTGGCAACAGGATGACCTTTGGAGAAGACTGAAGAAGAAGTGTGGATGGAAGAAAAGGATAAAAGTTCCTATGTTGCAGGTTTTTGATACAGAAAAGACAGTCAAGGCAGTATTGAAGTTTTTCAGGGACATGGAGATAGGAAAGGTTTCAGGGGTGGGGGAGAGGGTTGAGGCAGAAGCATAGAGAAGGGTGGAAGAATGTAGTAAAATTATTTCTTTTGTCAAAATGGATATGGGAACAAGGAGATAAGGAGCGTTCGACTTGGATCCAAGAGGAAAAAGGGGACACCCAAAGTTCACACTGGGGACATGCAGGGGAAAAGGTTTAGATTACGTCATAGCCCCAAGCAGTTGAATTCAATATGATTCAAATAAATGCACACATCCACACACACTCCTTGAGCTAGCCACAACTACTACTGCCCACACACACCACTGCTTGGTTTCGCCAAGCCCCTTTCTACCGAATCAAATTGATCATTTTCAGAACTCTTAGGCTTTGGAGTTCAGTTATTGTGCTAGAATAGTATTTAGAAGCGTCCCAACACATTATCACAGCTGTGAATTACCAGTTATACATCTTACAATATTTTACTCCGATAATTTACCTGATTTTCAGGCCTCTCAAGCCTATAGCGACAATGGGTATTTTCCAACTCAAGTATCCACTCAACAGCACCATAATGGGGATGAAGTTGTAAATCCCCCAAACCCCTGCCATATCAACATGAACATGTCTTTGAAGGATAGTGAAAACATCCACATCAATCTATCCCAAGAAAGCATACCTAGTGATGTTGAACATGCATATCACACCCTGATTATGCCAGGAACAATGACAAGTTTGTGTATGGACTACATGAAAATTGACATGCAGCCATTCATGGTGAAGATTGCGACAGTGAGTGAAGAAGTCAACGATTAGGAAATATCAGAATTAGAGACCAATCTCTCTCCTCTTTCCTTGATCGACAGTACATCCAGGCAAAACCTCACCTCAAAATAATCTCTGACACTCAAATGGGAATCCTTACAGCCTACTGGGAACAGGTCAGGCATTCCTTCGCACAAGAATTATAGCAAACCTTATTCTTTAGCACAGTGGTGGAAACTTAGTTGGAGGGGGGAATGCATTTGACCCTGATAAATCAGAATACGGAGGATGACAATTACAATTGAAATGATAAAAGCGATGAAAGTGATAAAGAGATGATGTCACCAACCCAGATAGCCTGTGAGAGAGAGGCAAGTATCAACACGAAGCCAAGACAACTAATAAAGTTTTCCATCATGCTATGCATGTTAGAACAGGCCCTAATTGGTACAGTCAGTGCAAAGATCAGTCCAATCATGGACAAAAAGACATGATTGAAGAATTGATCAGCAAAGTTGCCAATATCAGAAAATGGCAAGAAAAACATAATCGAAATGGCCAAAGCTAAGCAGGAACAGTGGAAGGCTCTAGAGAGATGGATAGCAGATATGGTAAGGGCGGAAATCCAAAGCAATGAGTATAGACAAGTGATATCCAGCCGGAAGATGGCAATGGATACCAGATCATCAGCAAAATGTAAAATATTCCTGGAGTGTTGATGTAATCCCTGGGAGACTCCCGGAGCATGGGAAGGTACTCCGGAAGCCTCCGGGAGAAATGGCATAGGTTTGGACACTCCTGGGGCTGTTACCAAGGCTCCCGAGGAGTGTTGGAGCATGGAAAGATACTCCGGGAGCCTGCAGAAGAAATAGCATAGTTGCGGACCCTCCTGAAGCTTTCACCAAACCTTCTGGAGACTCCCGGAGTATGGAATGATACGTTAGGAGCATCTGGGAGAAATTGACATAGTTTCGGACCCTGCTGGAGCTCTCACCAACTATCCGGAAGCGTCCAGGAGAAATGAACATACTTTTAGACCCTCCCACAGCTCTCACCAATCGTTACAGAGACACTCTGAACCTGGGGAAGTGACTTTTGGAACTTCCAGGAGAAACGGCCAAAATGTGAACCCTTTTTAGCTTCACACAAAGCCTCCCAGTGTGCCAGAAACCTGATTCCTACATCACAAGTGGTCACCTAACCTCCTGGCCCGGCTGAAAAGTTGTTCAACTGACTTAAATTGCTGTGCACCTTATTTTTTGGACCAATTGGCTTTTGCACTGTCCAACCATCATTCATATTGGTAAACTATAAAATAATGCCATATCGCTCTACAAATTGTTATTGCAACTCATATCCCACATCACAAAACACCCAACCGGCCAAAACTTCAATTATAGGTATGCCGAAAGAAACCTTGTAACTCTCAATATACTGTCCAGTAGAAATCCAGGTCCACCTGGTTGTTCAATGACCATACACTTTTATCATCTCAACAGTTACTACTACTACCTAGTACTGCTTTTTCATCTTCTCTGACCAAATGTACAGGCCCGACGATTGCTCCAACCGGAACAATATGCAGTTTATAAATCAATTTTACCCGTTGAATGAAGCTATCAATCTTGTCCGCCCAGTCCCTTCGGTCTTGAAATTTTGTTGGAATTACCACCGTATATGCTTTAGGTTGAGGACCTGATACCCATTCACATCTCCTTTTACATCGTTTGGAGAAAGTTGGTAGTATTTTTCCGTCAGGTAGAGATTCCCGAAACTGTAGAATCTTGTTTTGTGGTGTCCAGGTGGAATATAAGATCGGAAACGATGGAACTTGGCCTTCAAAGTTATTGTCAAGGTGATTATGCTCACTCTCTGCATGTTGAACCCACACAGTATGTGTTTTAGGTATTATGCTCTTATTAGTATTAGTATATTCCACCTGACAGTCAAGCCCTATTCGCTCGATAGTTGCAGAAGAATGGTACGATGGGCAATAATAGGATGGAAGATTGTGTAGTTTGATTTGAACTTTGTCCATCAGGGTCTTAAGATTGTAGCCCAATTCAAGGCCTGTAATTTCTGTTCTCCAATCTTCTTCAATTTGAGCCCAAAATGGCTTTCCAAGATTGGGAATTTTGAAATTGCTGGCTACATCTGTAATAGATTTTAGTTTGGCACTTCTACACTCCCCACGGACATGTGATTCTTTCAAGTTATACATATTTGGCGGTACTGAGTGGAATATTGGCTGAGGCTGCCCGTTTTCGAGGTGTATTCGGTGGGCTCGCCTTGTATTTTGTCATTTGTCAACCACTGAAAAGAGATTGAAAGCCTCATTTTGAGTAAGCTGGACTGGCCAATCAGTTGATTCGAAAGCTACTCTCAAATAATTTCTCACCTTAGCCAAAACATCATTAAACCAGCCTTGAAGTGCAAAGTAATGCAGAGTTTCGGTCACAGTTGTGTCGAGTGAGGATCGAGGGAGGAATATGGATCGATGATTGGGATACAGGAATACGAAGGAAATCAGGTTTTGTTGGTTGGAATCAGGTTTTGTTGGAAAGAATCAGGTTTTGTTGAAAAGAATCAGATTTTGTTGGAAAGAATCAGGTTTTGTTGAAAAGAATCAGGTTTTGTTGGAAAGAATCAGGTTTTGTTGGAAAGAATCAGGTTTCGTTGGTTGCGTTGTAAATATGGGGTGATGGTTGTGGCGCAGGCCACAGATTGAAAGGGTTGCGTACAAAAGTTGGGGGAAGTTAGGTTGTATTTTGGAACGAGTGAGCAAAGGTGACGACGGTCGCGTTAAGTGTATATAAGGATGCTGGATTCGCAGAGGATAGGTTTGTTCTTCACTCGTTGTCTAGTCTACAAAACAATCAATAGCTTCGGCACCAACCTCTGTTCACTTCTGTGATTCCGGATTTCGAGTCTCTAGTTTGTTACGTGGTACCCGCGATCACTGTATCCTCCCGTTTGGTTTTTATAACCCCTAGAACTCCGAGCCTTGAAACCCTGACAGAAGAACGAGTCTATAATCGATTCTACCGGTTATAATTCAGTATATGTGCCGCTACTTTCATCAAAGCGGTTGTTACTTTTGCCACAGACCTTGCAACCCCCTTTGTTCCGTGTTTAAGTCAGTTGGAAACTTTGAAAACAAGCTCACAGTACACAGCTTTTGGAGACACTCCTGCGTTGTGTGCCTGTGGAAACATCAACGCGAAGGATCCACACTGTTTTAAATGCCAGCACACGACAGCAACAAACCTCAACAATCCCGAATCATTTTCCTCGACCTAGCTGGTCGAACCATCAACCTCTTCGAGTAAGAACCCCTGAACGCCTTTGATAGCATCGACGCAATCCTCAACGAACCTGAGGAACCTTTGGAAGCATACTTCTGGGACGAACCACAAGCGGTATCTCCTTGGAATAGCTACTGGACAGAAGCAGCAAGCAACGGAGGAGGCATCCAAATTGACGACCCAGTATTTAAAAACTTCAGGACCAAGTATTACGGTCTTCACGTCGACTGCCCGAACGAGAAACCGTGCTACTGCGAACATAACTGCGGAGGGACACATACAACAATCGGCAGAGCAGCAGAAGCTCAATCAACAAAATCTGAGTCCACGATCAAAGCAACACAGGAGGATATAGAATGCCAAATCTCGTGGGCGGATAACAACAAACGAAACGCGAGCAAGGGAAAGGGAGTTGACCGCGAATTTAATCAGGCCCCTTTACCAACCCTACTGATAATTGTAACAACACCCAGCAAACACGAGGTGTTCTTCTGGTAGATGGTCATCCTGTTTCTAGAAGCAGAAATCGAAGCGGCAGTTCAACAAATCCAAGACAACATAGACAAAGTCAGAGACTGTTTGTCACAACCTTGCCTCCTCACAGCCGCCTCTCTACATCATCAGAAAGAAGTCCGGAGAACCCACGAGACCAACTCGCGACGTCACGTTGACTGGAGCTTTACAAATAGACCTCGCAATCATGGCAGCAAAAAATAGGGGAATCATGAACGAAACACAGCTCAGAAGTCACATCACGGACATCAACAGAGGACTAACAGCACTGAGCCAACTACCGACAACCAGCAGATTGAACGAATTGCTCAAGGAACAGCAATCTGTGATGAATGCGGAAGCACGAATATCGGAGTTGTTGGCAGAAGGGGACAAAGTCGTCCAAGAGAGGGATAACTTGAAGCAGGAGTTACTGCTTACCCAACAAACAGCAGCCGCCGAAACGACACAGCAGGCATGCAGTCATGGGGATCTGGAAGAAGAAGTCCGGATTCTAAAACAAGCATTGGAGGAATCAAATCCAGACCTGGCGGAACTGAGAAACAATCTGGAAGACGCTCAGGCTCAAATGGCGATATTCAGGGACCTGGCGGAAGAAAATCAGCAGCAGGTAACCAGAATCCTGAAGCTGACAGAAGGAAGAAGAAGAGAAACAGGAGAAGGGACGGAAAGGGAGGAGCGTGAGGAAAAGGTAAATGACATTACCAGCTTCTCAGGAGAAGATAGAAAGGAACTTCGAGGGTGGAAGGTGCAGTTGGCTTTAAAGATAGCCGGAAAACCAAAGGCATTCAACAACAAACAGAAGAAACTGTGGTACGCTTTTGGATGTGTACAGGAGTGGCTCTGGCACAGTTAATGCCACACTGTGACGAAATATCATGGGAAGTCAAGCTCAACACCTTGAAAGACCTAGTTGACCTGCTGGATGTAGCATTCGGAGATCAGGACAGAGCAGCAACGGCAAAAAGGGAACTCGAGAAACTCAGACAACGTGACCGCGAATTCTCCCAATACTACGCGGAATTTCAAAGATACGTAGTAGACACCAAGTGGAACGAAGATGCACAACTCGATGCATTACGAAAGGGATAATCCAACGAGCTCAAGGACTCCATACAACATATTGAGGAGCCAGAAAGCATGATCGAATTCGTCAAGATGGTGTCAAAAAGAGACTTGCAACTGAGAAGGAGAGCGGCAGAAAAAAAATGTGGGAAATAGGAGGGTTACAAGAAGTCCGATTCAACGACCAACACCACATCCGCTCCAGACGCTGCACCAGTAGGATCAGTTTCAGGTTATCACGGTCCCGCTCCAATGGATCTTTCGGCAGTGAAAGGAAAGAAGATCACACCTGAGGAAAGGAAGAGACGAAGGGAAGGAAGATAATGTATGTACTGTGGGGATAGCTGACATTTTGCGGCATCGTGCCCAAGGAAGCTGAAGGCAGCATCAGGACAAACTGAAGTAACATCATTTAAGAAGGCAGCAAATGAAGGGAATGCAGATTCGACAACAGGAAAAGCAAAGGCAGTGGAATCGGGACAAGTTTAGTCCAGTGCAATAAGGATGGCAATTGCGCTGGAAACGAATCTCCTTTGTCAGTTAATGCTAGTTTTGGTATTTCACAGTTTTCTATATCAAGCGCAGAAATAAAAGAGTTTTCTATGGAAAGCAAACATCTCGTTGTGAAATGCTCGCTCAAAATAGAAGACAAGATCATTGATACCCACGCTGTGATAGACTGTGGAGCTACTGGAATAGGATTTATTGACAAAGATTTCGTTTGCCATCATCAATTACAAGAACAAGAATTAAAAGAATCAAGAGAATTAGAAGTTATAGATGGATGGCCCATCGAATCAGGAACCATCACCACTATGGCTAAACTGAACATAGGCATACGTGGACATCAGGAGCAATTACCAGCATTTGTTACGAAACTTGGACATTACCCAATCGTACTTGGATTACCATGGCTACAACTTCACGATGTTACAGTCAAGTTCCAAAAGAAAAGAATAGAATTCGAAAGCGATTACTGCCAGAAGCCCTGTCAACATCATTCGAGCGTATGGGTATGGGGAAATCATATGGAAACAACGGAATCCGATGGACCAAAACTGGACATATGCGCCATAGCAGCAGCTCCATTCATGAGACGCAATAAAAAGGAAAAACTCAAGGTGTACGCGGTAACCTTATATGAAATCATCAAAGCTCTAGAAGTGAAGGATCTTCAAGAAAAACCGCTGGAGCAGTTAATTCCCAAGGAATATCATGAGTTTCTCCCCCTCTTTGATAAAGTAATCACTGAAAGGCTATCACCACACAGACCATACGATCATAAGATTACACTTCAAGATGGATTCACCCCACCCTTTGGACCAATATACAGCCTGTCAAGAGAAGAACTTCAGGTTCTAAAAGTGTGGATTGAAAGAACTTGTCAAAGGGATTCATCAGATCGTCATCATCACCATGCGGGGCACCGGTGTTGTTCGCACCTAAACCGAATGGAGGCTTACAACTATGCGTGCACTATCGAGGACTGAACAAAGGCACCATAAAAAATCGATATCCGTTACCGTTAATCCAGGAAACCTTGTTGAGATTGTCAAAAGCCAAGTGGTACACCAAACTGGATGTCCGAGACGCCTACAATATGATTCGAATAGCAGAAGAAGACGAATGGAAAACGGCGTTTAGGACCCGTTATGGCTGTTCGAATCCATCGTTATGCCTTTCGGACTCACCAATGCACCAGCTAGCTTTCAGGAGTTTATCAACGATACTCTTCGCCCCTTTTTGGACATCTTCTGCACGGCATTCCTGGACGACATCCTTATTTACAGTGACAATTTAAAGGAACATACGGAGCACGTCAGAGCAATAATGACAACGCTTAAGGAGGCCGGTCTGTATCTGAAAGCCGAAAAATGCGAGTTCCATCAACAGGAAGTGAAGTATCTGGATTGATAGTTGGGGTGAATGGATTAGAATGGACCCGGAAAAAGTAACAGCAGTGAAGGAGTGGGAAGCACCTGGCAAGCTTAAGGAAGTTCAAGCGTTTCTAGGATTCGCAAACTTCTACCGAAGGTTTATAAGAAACAATAGCAGGGTGGACCAACCATTAACCAAACTTACGAAGAAACTGGTACCTTTTCACTGGGGCCCCGATCCAAAGAGAGCATTTGCCGAATTGAAGGAAGCATTTACAACAGCACCAGTCCTAGCACACTTCGATTACGAAAAGGAAATTGTCCTGGAAACCGACGCATCGAGTTATGTATCTGCAGGAGTACTATCACAGTACGATGACCAAGGAATCCTCCACCCAGTGGCATTCTTTTCAAAGTCACATACACCAGCGGAAGAAAATTACGAAATCTAT